>JAQIXN010000512.1:0-36577 GCA_034698145.1 Proisotoma minuta
CAAAAAATGTGGTATGGCAACAAAAAATGTTTTTGTCTCAAACTATCTTTGACTGAAGTAAAACATGTTTTGAGATGTTGCAATGTCTCGGAACCCCTATTAATATGTCTCTAATGGGTTCGCTGATTAGAATTTTGCAAAAAATTGTACTGATTTGACTATTAAAATGTTTGATGTTTAGTTATATAAATCAGGGTTAGGCTAGGTGAAAATATTATATTTAGAGAGATACAAATCCCTGACTCGGGCTACATGTACACTGCTCTGAAGGTTTTTATGTTAAAAATTCTCATAACTTACCAAATAAAACTAGGCAAATGAGAAAATGCCCAAGCATTTGCCATGAAGCCGACAATTTTGCATTTAATTTTATTTCAAAGTAGTAATTATTAAAAAATTCCAAACAAATGTCCATCATTTCTTTAAGCATCATGTCATCAGAATTTTTTCTTTAATATTTTGCCGACAGAATAATGTTGAGTATGTCACAAAATATGCACATAGTAATTAGAGCAAAGCAATTGCATATTTTATCAAGATCACGTTCAAATTATGAAACTGCTGCTGCTGCATTTGGTGATGATTGTCGCATACCAGTTTTGTTATCATCTTATATTGTCCATTAAGCACCGCAATCAGCCATCACAACAATATTATGACTTGCTGCTTCTAATGACATTCTTGACTTGATTACACCAAAGGCTATTTAAATTATCTCACTTCCAAACAAAGGTTGGAAGGGTTTGGCTCAAGATCAACATTTAGTTGTGCAATATAGAAAGAGTTGCGCTCTTATCAATCAACAATGCTGTAAATGCAAGTATATTACTACATTGTTGAACATTTAATTGCAGCTTAAAGTTTCAACGTCAAGTTCACGCATTAAATGCTACCTAATTAGTTGGATGCCGATATTAAATTTACAATTAGCTTGAGAGGATTATTTATTCATTATTTATTTAAAGCATGCCTTTGTGTATTTCAGGCATCTTTGATTTGACTTTTTTGAAGAATGCACAAGGAAGTCAGTTGCATACTTTTCAACTAAATAAATAATAAAATTGTACAATAAATAACAATTTAGAAAGAATAAATTAATTTGAATTTTTCCGACCAACACCCTGGCCTTATCCTTGCTTCAAGAAAAAAATATGTATAAAGATATGGTTTGGGTTTACTCATTTTCAATGTTTTGCATAGCATATATTACTATAATATACAATGTCATTGATATTTCTATATCTTTGATCTTTTCAACGAAGAAAAGGGTCCTTAGCTTTTGATTATAAAAATTCGAGAACATCGCAATAAAAACCAAACTCCCCACAGTTCAGACAACAAAGAAAATATATAGAAAACGAATTCATCCTTTTGATGATGCAAAACGTCCAAAGGGTTATTGAAGTCACTTGACGTGAAGTGGGTAAATTGTATTTCATATTTTACGATTGTCATTACCTTGACTTTTGAGTCATGATGAAGGAAATTTTTATCTGGGTTGTCGAATTCGTTTGTTTGTGATACTCATATGGATCTGTTAAGAAATTTCCCATTGTCTTGAAAGATTTGCAGACAGTTAAATGGGATTGCATATATTAATAATCTTGAGGTAAAGTGCAATTTTAGAATCTCGGCATTAGTCGGCATGCAATTGTCAAATTGAACAGTTTTTAAATGCATAATGTAAAACATTCTCTTTGTTTATTTCTTGTTGAATATAAAAATGGATGCAATTTACAATTCATCACTCACAAAGAGTGAAGTGGAATTGCATCCATGAGGAAGGAAGCTAATCTTTTAATTTAATCTGCTCTTATTTCACTTGAAACAATTTTTCACCTCATGTCAAAACGACCTTCACATACTCACGAAGGGATTTAAATAGCTAACAGGATTTTAATAATAATTGGAATTAAAAGTTGTTATATAATATTTGACTGGCTACTTATAATAAATAACTTGTGCTCAAATAAGTAGCTCCGGGTTGTTGTTCTTTATAATGATGTGCCTTACTTTATTTTTGACAACAACAGGATGAGAAATTCTTAAATAAATGCTTATTAATTTAAAACGAAACATTAATATAATTAGTATTATAAGGATAATAGGGCTTCCAGATAAAACAAGAATCCCAAAATGGGATTTTATGAGCTTTCATTGATTTACATAACAATTTCCAAAAAAAAACAATTGCCAAAATTCTGTTCTGGTGGTCAAACGCAACGCAGACTTTTCCCAGCATGAGGTTATTGTTATTTTCCCTTTTGGTTTCTTCACGTTACGTCAATCAATTATCATTCGACACCTAAAGTAAAATATAACCAAATGTTTTGCAATCTCAATATAATATCTGTATGTAATTCAGTAGCTGTCAAAATTGTCATTTTAAATATTGTTTTTCAATCACAATTTTTGAGACTATTATTTTCTCGTGGGAGGCAAACAAAGCGAATTAGGAGCATTATTAATGAGAATTATTTATTATGAAACAGGATTATTCTTTATGGAGCGATTGTCAGGGATCAAATCGGGTCACGCAGTAGACAAAGTAATCAGCTCCCCAACTAAACTTTAGTTACTAAAGTATAGAAATCTCCATGTGATATTATTATAGACTGTGAACTAGTGCGAACAACTAATTTAATTGTTGAGAGTCAAAAGTCGTTTCATCTTCCATCAAATCACTTAACCCAGAATTAAATACCATTTAATGCCATGCCCAACCAAATCAAAATTGACAATTTCAACTTGTTTCTTGGCTGACAAAGCTACTTTTCACGAAGACAACATAATAATCATTAATTGGAATTGCCATCACCTAACTCAAAAAGAGTGAGTGATGTGTGTTCCAAAAGCTGCTTGAGTTTATGGGCACAAGAATAACTACATTCATTATGTATCAAAGGTGGATCATCTCATAATATTAATTATTCAACTTGCTTAAATGCAGGAGACCAAAAGTGCCAAGTCTCAATTTCTCAATTCATTTTTATAGGTAATAAGCTATTTGTTTGCAGCAAATCTCTAGCTAATGGAATAAAATATATTGTATGTGTCTATTCGAATTATGTCGAGTTAATAATGTAAAGGTTTGCAGATAGTTTATTGACATAATAATACTAATAGCATAATGTCTTTGTTTCGTGTTTTTTTCCGTAACTTAATTATATGATGATACTTGCATACTCCAATATTTTGTATTTTCACGTGCAAATAAGCAAATAATAAAAGAAATTACTAGTTTCTGCTTTCTGACCAATTAGTTTACAACTTTTTAGAGTGTAATTCAGCATAAAATCAACACTGAGGCTGTCAAAATAATCTAAAAACTTGTATAATGCCACTTTATTAATCAACTTAATAAACTCAACTACAAGTTGTTCGTACAATTTGTTGTCAACATTTTTTGATGGCTGCATTTAGCCCTTGGCAAAATAGATCAAGAAGGTAGCAATGGTCAACCTTAGGGTTCATGATCATATCAAAAGTCATCAATCAATTATTCAATTAAATGGATATGCGGTTGATTGATTTCTGCCCAGATTCATTTTAGTTGAATAGTAATAAATAAAATAAAATTACATGCACATAAAAGGAAGTGGTTCATGAGATTTAGTTTTGTATGACTTAACCTTTCCTTGCAGCTTCTATTTTTATGATAGAACTGTCAAATTGTTGCTCGCCGTTATGTCAAAACCTTTTGAATGACTTTTATATTGTTGTCCACTGATTGATTAATGATGCAACGTATCGATTGTGCGCTGATTAAAATATTTATCAATTAATTAAGTTTATCATTGAAATTCAATTCTTTCAGAAACAAAACATGGCATATGAAATTGAAATGTAAATCATTTGGGTTTCTCACCTTCTCATAATTTACTAATTGTTACAGATAATCGCCCCAAGACTACATATATGTAGATTTTCTCGATAAGTAATCAACACATCATTAGCTGTCATTAATCAGTGACCAATATGGAATATTAATTATAATGGTATATTAAATTGACCATTGTTGCTGGGAAAATGATATGTGGTGACATGACATGTTTGAATAAGCTAAATGTATTCGTTCTCTCTTTAAATCTTGAACGGCTAATTACATTTTAGTTAACTAAAATAAGACCAAGGAACTTGTTTACTTTGTTACATTGATTTTTTATCATCCCATAATGAAATTGTCCCAAATGATAATTACTTTGTCCACAGCTCATACCCGTCTTAACAGTCTCAAGTTTAAAATGTGTAAAATATTGGCTCATTGTCCAAAATTCATAATTCATTCACAATGGTAAGTAACCTTCATCTGCCAGTGGCCAGCATTAATTATTTATTGTATTTTAATCATATTTTAATGGTTCTTAATTCCTTCGACAAGTATATTTCACTATTTTCAGTATTTTCAGGCAAATCGGAGATAAGGGGTAAAAAGAGATTCGTCTCAAATCTTAAAGATAAAAATTATTATTGCTACGCTTGCACAACAAGTTAATAATTTTGGACATATAATTTAAAATAACTCGAATTACATGAATGAAAACCAATAAACCCAATTTGCTAGTTTGTAACTAATTGTTGCATATAAATAAAAGTTTATTATTATTTAATGCGCAAGGTGTATTATTTTGATCATCCACTTTGATAATAAAATTGCCTTGATTTAGTTTACAACTTGAGGACTACATTCCTTCCTTCCTCCGACTACGTGAGATGACCTAATCCATCTAAATCCAGTGACACTAATGCCTTCAATGTTTGGAACAAATTGGCAGTAATTATTTTGTTCCATCTCCCCGCTAGCTCTTCTCATGTATTTTAATGTGGTCATTTATATAGGTAGTTTAAAATCAGAGCAAATAGAATCAAATAATCAATTTAAATGACATGAAAAATTAAGAGCTGTTTTACATTGATGAGTGATGTGATAGTACAAGGAGAGTCTGATGGGTGTTGGCCACTCTTAGATAATAATTTAAAGAGTCTAAGGTAAGCCGCAGCGCAAAGGAATCACGTAGAAAAATTAGAAGGGCAGGCAAAAGAAGGGGTGTCATAAGTACTTTTCTTTAACAACTTTTTAAAGCAACGATGTTTGCATTGTATGTAGCATTTTGCATACATGTGAAATAATTCTCTGGATGAGTTGCATTACATACCTCATAATATGATAATGCCCTGTAAAAGGGACTTATACGTATATGATAACAAGAGTGGCGTCCCTCAGGGTGCTGATCCATAATAGCCATTTATTTTGGATCAACAACAATAAGCTACACCCAAGTCTCAAATATTCCCCGTGCTTGAGACTCCAATAATTAATGTCAATAATTCAGGCGAATCAAATTTCTTTCTTGGAGGAAGGGATCCTCAAAAGTATATAAAAGTAAACGAGAACATGTAGTCCTCGTATCAGTAGTGGACGCTAGCCCTTCGAGGAAACTTGTGGTCACAAAAGACGCTCTTGTTGGATTTATTTGTTTCTGTGATATATAGGTCATAATGAAGTGTTTTGTGGCAGTGATGGGCCTTTTGGCCTTGGCTCAAGCTAATCCTGGTTTGGAGTTTGCAAATTATCATTACGCTAATCCTGCCGGCGTCACTTATCGTGGCACTGGACTCACTCCTGGCTTCGCTGTAAGTTATTTTCTTGTCAAAAATCTGGATCAAAAGGATCAAATGAAGTATGAGGTTTCATATATGTATATGTATATTTAAGTTTGGACCTGCACAACCGGTCGCAGCCCCTGTTCAATATGCCGCCCAGGTCGCAGCCCCCGTTCAATACGCCGCCCAGGTCGCAGCTCCAGCGCCCGTTCAATATGCTGCCCATCAAGTGGCAGCTCCAGTTCATTATGCATCTGTAAGTATTTACACGAAAAACTTTCACTGCTTTCACTCACTTTAGAGACTCAAGATTTCTCAAGTTTGATGAATTAAGTTTGAATTTATAAAAGGATAACAAAATTCTCCTGTATAGGCTCCAGCTTATGCTGCTCAACCTCAATTCAATTATCATAATTATTATGGTCAATATGCTCAAGTACGTTGGTACTTCGCAAGAGTCAATTTGAGAGATTTATTAGAGAATGCATAAGAAAACGCTGCTATATTGCTCGTTTTCTTTTTCTCAGCACTAATACTTCTAGCTAAAGACTCATTTTAAGATATCTATGTTTATGTTCATTTTCAATTTGAAAATTTCAGCCAGCCGTCGCTGTCCACCAAAAGGTCGGATATGCTCACCACCAAGTCCCTGTTCAAGTTCCCGGAGTCGCTGATGGTATATATTTTAATATTGAATTGTAATTTTATAGGAACTTTATACAACTCATGAATTATATGTAATTATCCAGTTCCAGTCACTAAACTCGCCCTTACCCAGGGAGTTACCCAAAAGCTCGTTGATGTTGCTCAACCAGGTATTCAATAATAATCATTTGTATTTGGATAACATGTATAACACGTAAAATTGTCATATTTCTATAAAGCCGTGACCAACAGACGCGTCAAGATCACAAGGAAAGCTTTGCGCAAAGAATTCTACGACATTGAGCACCGCGTCATTGTCCGTCCCGCAGGATCTGCTACCCTTGAACTTTCTCAACCAATCTCCAAAGAACAAAAGGGACCTGCTGTGATCACTCCTACCAACTACCAACAAATTGCCCCAGTGGTCAGATATGGACTTGGTCGCCAAATCATTGATCAAGGCTCTTCTCAAATCGCTCAATCCAGAGCCAATTTTGCCCCACAACAACAACAACAACAACCACAAGCTGCTCCAGGTACATTCTTCTATTTCGAATACTAAAATGACAAAACGCTATAATTTCAATTTGTCTTTGTAGCTCCAGAATTTAGAGCTGCCCAACCACAGCCTCAACCTGAACAGCCACAACTTCAACAGCAACAGCAACCACAACAGACTCAACCTCAACAACAACAACCAGAATTGAGATCTGCAGAGCCACAACTTTCTCAAGCTCCAAGACTCCGGCCACTTCAATTGAGACCCCAACCTCAACTTTCTCCTGCCCCACAATTCAGAGCCGCCCAACCACAACTTCAACAACAACCTCAACAACCACAACAGCAACAGCAAGAACAGCCAAGACTCCGATCTGCTGATCAGTCTGCCGAAATAATCGAAGCCGGAAGTGGTCCAGCACCTCAACAAGAGCAACAGCAACAACCACAACAAGCTGCTCCACAGCCAAACCCACAACAATTTAACCCAGGTCAAGGTGCCCGTATTGCTCTTAATGATATGCCAGCTGAACTCCAACAGAGACTTATCCAATTGTTGTCTGCTAGACAAGGAACAGTCACCGAAGTTTTGGGAGAGGATGGAAAAGCCAACTCTGCTAATGTTTTGGAAGTAGCAGACAGTTTGCAAAATCTTGACCTCCAAGGTATTGTGCGATTGATTCATCTCTCTTTTTCATACAAATGCGTATTTTGATTGTTTTCTTTTTGGAATTCAGGAGGAGAAAGAGTAACGACCCGCAGAATTGTCGTCACTCGACCAATTGAAACTATTCAGGAAGTAGATATTCAAGAACCTACAACCAAGATCCATCGCACTGCTGTCAATGTCCCCACACTTTTCAAGACACCAGTTCAAGCTTATGCTCGCGTTCCAGTATCTTTGCCAGCCGTAAAGAATGTCGCGACTCCAGTCTTGCAGACCACTTATGCCCAAGCTGCAGCTTATCCAGCTTATCATCAAGCTCACTATTAAAAAACCTACTTTCCTATCGTAGAACTAAAGATATTATACATATTGTTGAATGTGCTCTATTATAACTTATCAGTATGGTGTGCATTTTGTCTCAGTTTAAGTATTTCGTCCTATAAATAAAGTTTTTTTTAAGAAACGGAAATTATCTAATTTATTCTTGACTAGAGGATTAAACGGAAGAATATTATTGTATTCTAAACTTTCTACTCAGTTCTACGCAAATAACACAGACTCATAAAATAATGGAATGTCGAGCTAATTATTATTATGTGAGATATTTCAGTATCCTTCTCTGCCAATTATTTTTAATTGTCCTTTTTGAATCTCTGAGCAGACGTCACACGATAAATTAAAGAGTCACGACCAGGATCCATTGTTGCGAGTGACACTATATGAATATTCAAATGAATTTTTAAAATGAAATTTAGGCAACAAACAAAATGAATTCTTACCACTGATGGCGATGAGTGCAAGAATCAGAGCAATAGCAAGAAACAAGATAATATTGAAAACCACTGGATAATCTTCGCTTACATCGTCAGCCCAATTCAGGTCCTGATAATGTATTGCAAAAGTGTTTACAAAATTTGTGAATAATGCTTTTATCTTACAGGTTTGGGGCCTGGAGGTTTAGTTGTAGTTGGAGGTGTTGATGGAGCCTGGCGAACTTTTCTCGTCAAAAGAGGACCCTTGAAAAAAAAATGTCAAAAATTATCATCCCAGCAACAAAATCTAATAATAAAATTTCATTTACGATTCTTGAAATGAATTTCATTGGAAGAATTTCAATATAATTTTATTTTAAAAATTTTGTATATTTTTAGGTGGACGCTTCGACAAGAATGGGCAAGGCAAAGAAATCCAAATCCGACGAAAGGAAGAAAAAGTTAAAATGCCGAAGACCACGCGGTGGAGGACCAAATCGTAACCCCTTTCAAATTTTCTTGAAGGAGGTCCGCGAGGTATATTTCTAACGACTGGACAATTTGTTAACTACATTGCAAGAATACAGTAAATGATTTTTAGAGATTGAGAAACAGATGCCCTGATTTGTCGCAACCAGAGATAGTAAAGAGGGCAGGAAAATGCTGGCGAAAACTAAGTGACGAACAAAAGGACACTTATCGCCAAAAGGCAGCTGGGGGAAGAAATGATGGCTTTTGTCCAACATGCAAACGCCTCTTGCCCAAGAAGAACAAAAAATGACCGTCCGACCGAAATTCAACATTGATCATTTGGAATACCACCGACCAATATAATTTTTTGCAATGTAATAAATAATAAACTGATAAAGAGATGGATGAATAAACGATTGTCAATGTCGCAAAGCACTTACGTCGTTGTCTCCGTCCACTGTCAGGGAACTGATTAATTCGTCCACTTGTACTTGATCTGCAAATGAGGAGTCGGATGACGCCGAGGCCGTAATCAATAGAACCACACCCACCAAACTTAGCAGTCCCAAATAGTTTATCTTCATCTCCATATTTATCTCGTTTCTTAATTTCTGGCCAAAAATTTAAGAAACCTGCTGTAAATTTTAGCTGATGAGGGTGGGTCTATTTTTCAATTCGTTTGAATTAATTTTCCGCCTGTTTTGTGTGAGATTTGCTTGTATGCAAAAAAATGTCGAGCTCGAGTATCTTTATCGGTAAAACAAAATTTGAAATTTTATGAAAAGAGGATGCTAATTTTTGTATTTTTCAGTGAAGGAGTCTGGGGGAACTTATGCCCTCAAGGGACCTCCCACTTTTGAGCATTGGGACGGACTTGCCAAGGATTTGCAAGAAGCCAGATTCACAACGGTGTCGGCAAATGGAAACCTCGTGGCAGTGGGAAACAATACATTGTAAATAACAACAATCGCTTAACAATGCTCGGATGAATGTTTTATGCTCTTAATTTATTTTGTAGGGTGAATGTGTTTGATGCTCGAGATGGGGGTCAAAAATGCACCGTTCGACAAAAGATGTTGAATGCCACTTTTTCCCCATGTGGCTCGTATCTCATCGAATGGAACAATCCCAGCCAAAGTAGAGTAGCAAAGAACATTTGCTTATAGTTTAGTTATCTAACATAACTTTAACTAGATTACGACAACTTTCAAATTTGGTCCATTGGGAATGGAAAGGATGTCAAAGTTGTCCATGCCATGAAATTAACTAAGCAGCCGGAAGTTCAGTTTTCTCCAGATGAAAAAATTTTTGCAAGATTGTCCAATAATTCCATCATTTTTTCCAAATCTCCAGACTTTCATGGAACAGACAAAAAAACTCCCGAGAGCATGAAAGTTTCCAAATTTTCATTGTCCACTACTCCACATACTCCAGACCAAGGACCACTTTTTGTCCTCTGCTATATTTCTTGTATGTTTTATTATTAATATTTTAGACAACCACATAACATTTTTTTTTATATTTATAAAGCGACAACAAGTGGACAGCCTTCTTCTACTAGAATGTTTCGTTACCCGAATTTCGACAATGTTATTGCGTCAAAAACATTTTTTCAAGCTGATCGTGTGGAAATGAAGTGGAACAAGAAGGGAACAGCAGTACTTGTAATAACGTCAACGGATGTAGACAAAAGTGGACAATCTTATTACGGAAAAACAATGTGCCATTATTTGGACACAAAAGGCGAAACTGCTGTTGTTCAAACGGAATCCGATTCTGCAATTATTCATGCTGCTGAATGGAATCCAAATTCTACAGAGTTTGCAATCATCAGTGGGAAAATGCCAAAAACTCGTGCTACCTTATTGAATTCAAAGTAAAAATCTAGCTTAAGTTTTTCTTACTATCCTAAATTAATGATTATGTTATGTAGATGTGAAGTTATATTTGATATGGGAATTTCCGCAAGAAATGCAATTTATTTTAACCCACAAGGAAATATTTTACTGCTCGGAGGTTTTGGAAATCTTGCTCATGGAAGAATTGAAATATGGGAAGTGAAAAACCACAAGAAACAAATTGCAACGTGTACAGCTTCTGCCACAACTCAATTAGAATGGCTCAACGGTAATATTTTTTCCTTCAATAATAATATTTATTGTTGTACTTTTGATATTTATTAGATGGAACTCATTTTATTACGGCAACAACTGCCCCAAGAATGCAAGTTGGAAATGAATTTCATGTTTGGAATTTCAAGGGTCAAGAAATACATCATTGGAAAGCAGAAAAACATTTATTTGGGATCCTTCCTCTCAAATCTGACCCCCCACCGCAATTTCCTGATGCAGAGCTTGAAAAATTAGTTAAATCTTTAGGAAATAAGCCATTAGTGTCAAGTTAGTATTATATAGCTTTTTTCTGAAAATTTATAATTGAACTGTTGGCTTTAAGCTCCAAGTTGCATTTTTATTTTTATTTTGCAGAAGTAGAAGAGCAAAAGAAAGCTTCGGTTTACGTACCCCCTTCAAAAAGAGGGATTGTTGGTGTTGGATCGGCAACTACACCTAAAGGTCAAGTGACAGCAGGAAAAGGTTCAACTCCTGTAGCTCAAAGTCAGCTCTCAGAAAATGAAAAGAAGGCGAGGACAATCAAAAAGGTAAAAAAAAGCGATAGCAAAAATTCAGCCTTTTTTATACAACTTTGGTAATTTTTCAGAAACTGGAACAGATTGACAAAATTAAACAAATGGTTAAAGAAGGTCAAAAAGTAGAGAAAAATCAAGAAGAAAAACTAAAGACTGAAAGTGACTTATTAGAACAACTACAAGCCCTCGGAGTGTCTTAAAAGAAGATGACAAAATATTTTTGAAATAAATGTTTTTTAAAGAACTTTTTATTCAAAATGTTGACTTTGCGACTAGAAATTAAATGTTTTCTTTACGAAATGCAAAAAAACTATCTTAAAATGTCAATACTTATTAATTAACATTAAACTATTCTTTTAATTGATCTATTTTATGTTGTATTAGTTTAAGTCCCTTTGGCCCTTCCTTCTTTGGCTGTTTTTTGGGAACATGAACTTGGAAGGGTTTGTAATATTTAACAATATTTCTAACATCATCTACATTTAACTTGTAATGCTCAGCAAGCACTTCGGGTGAAAACTCGTGTGGTTTCACTTCGTGGTTATTAATTAGATCTAAAAGTTGTTTCATGCTAACTTTTCCCAAGGGAATATTTTTTGGCTCTTCAAATCCATATTCATAATCAAGGGTTGACGATCTTTCTACTGGCAAAAAGTCCTTTTTCCTCTGAATCGTCGCATTGTCTCCTTGAGACTGAATAAAAACTTTGGTCAAGTGATTCAATGTCTTGGGCTCTATTCTGTCCCTCGTCAATAATTCAGGATCTGCAAAATATGGTAAAATCATTTTTAACTAACAACCATTATAATAATTTGGTCAGCTATATACCTCTTTTGATTTCTGCCATGATTTCCTTCATTTTGTCGTAAGTTGGGGCTGGAGTGGGCTTATCTTTTGAAATTGCCTTGAACGCTCGTTCCTCCAGATTGTAATTTTTCACTGGTCGATAAACCTGTTTAATTTTGCCCATTATCATCCCCATCTTGGGAAATGGAGCCAAGATAAGCTACAATTAGAACCAATTTCAACTCAAGATCCAAGAATTTGGTGAAAAGCCGGAGTTTCGCACTTCGATCACTTCGATGTTCTTGCATAATGGGGTAATCTTATACTTTCTCAACTTTCTCCGCGCTCCATGCTTTCACTTTGCGAAACTTGGCCAAGGGCCTTAAGACGACCAAAAAATAAAGTGCAATTTGATAGTTGTATCTTTGCTTATGGTTTTTAGTTTAAAACTGCTCAAAAAATTAAGCAATAATAAGGTAATTATGATAAATTGGAAATTTATTTACTTTCTCTTACATGAATTTGCCAATAGTTAAGATAATGGGTTAATATATGATATATTTATTATAATCTCTTGTCTATCTTAACAAATATATGCTTAAACCAAGTAATTATTGTTGGTTCCGGCGGAATTCTTTAGGATGGATTTTAAATGCTGCTGTTGCTGAAGAAAGTTCTCAGCACTATTCACATTATTATGGGAGCTTGGTTTGAATTTCTGTGCCGAAGAATGATGATCTCCAGCATTAATATTGGAGGAGGAAGAAGGGTCATCTCCATCCATAAGAGATGCATTAAGGCTCATCAATTCCATTTGCAGTTGTCTGTATTCTTCCAGAAAAGCTGCCAGTTTGGCTGCATGGAAATCATATTCCTCAGGATGAGTCAGTCCAGGGTCTGAGCCCTGGGCCTGAAGTTTTCCAGGGGCCTGCTTCTTCATGTACGTGCTATTTGGATAATATTGATCTGAAGAGGGATAGTGTACGGGAGAAGTTGGCATGCTTCGTCGTTGGTAGTGAAAACCAGCCGTAGACTGACGTTGTTGAAGTGGATGTCTGTAGTAATAAATGTGATTTGGATTCGAGCTTTGACGAGGGTTTGGAATAGGTCTTTGATTAAAGGTGAATTTGGTTGCAGTTGGAGGTGTTTGAGACAACATGGTCTGATAAGTGGACGTGGAGCCATATGTAGACGCTTCACTCATACTTTGAATGGAAGATGTTGTCGAGTTTGTTGGGATGCTTCCATTTGGAGGATCAAGTTTGTTGGATCTAAAAGTTCTTGGTTGATTTGGTCTTGGTGGTGGAGGGAATAAATGTCCTTGGGACTCGCTCTCGGAACTTGAGCGACGATGAGTGTTGATGAGAGGACGACTGCTTGGGGAAGAGTTTTGGAAAAGAGTTGACTCTTCTTCTTTGTGGTGGCCCACTGCTGGGGATGATGGAGTGAGATGATGATGACTTGAGGTCGGGATAAGAACTTTGGGTCGCCTGCAAAATGGAGAAAAAGAAAAATTTAGAGGGAGTTTTGCCAATGTCTTTCTGGATCAACATTAAATTAGGAAATCCGCAAATGGTATGTGTTTAAAATGCACGAAAAGTTTATAAGAGGAAATTTATGCACTCATTATAATTTTTAAATCTGTCCAATGTGGAAAACTGCCAGTTCCAGCATCACTTTCTTCGCTTTAGATTTAATTTTTGAATGAGTCCTGGGGAAAAGTATTTTATGTAAAAATACGGCCTGTCAACTTTCTTGAATCCGAAAAGTTTTGAAATTTTGGTGACGGAATGAAATGAGTTGACGCTTTTTTGCCTTCTTTCTGTCTTTGACCACTTATTTCAATGCGTCCAAAGTTTAAAAGTTGGATGCACTCGGGAATAAGGAAACGACATACTCTGACTTGAATCGCTTTCACTTCACAGTTAACCACCACACAAACTACTTTTATGTGACAGCTAGAAAACGAATTTGCAAATCACAAAAAGAATTTTGTGCTAGAAATAAAAGTTTATGGGATAAAACAATGAAGAGGTCTCCAGAAAAACTAACAAACAATGAAAAAGCTGCTTATGTGTACTTACATCATGGAAGAAGCTCCTCGAGCAATGAATTGAGACTCGGGAGTAGTCTGATTTTCCAATTTCCCTGCTGCGACTGAAGCCAAGGACCCTTCGTCATTAATTAAATCTGGGAATTTTTGCTTCTCTACTGCTTTATTACTAGATGAAAGTTTAGAGTGTTGTGGAGTTTCCGGTACATTTACAAGTAAAACTTTACAAGACTCTTTGTTCATGGTTGAACTGTCTCTTTTCCCTGCATCATCATCATCATCATCAAACTCGTTATCTTCTTCACCTGAGGATTCATGTGGTTGATGAGCATCTTTATCATTTGCCGCAGGGTCACTCGTGGGCAAAGCTTTGTACTTTTTGTTCACAAGACCAGTTGTTGAATTGTTATTGCCTGCTAATGAAATGTTATTTCCCGGACTCTTCATCATCAAGTTTCTCAGAAGGTTACTGCTGGCGTTCTTTTTACCAGGACAATGGTTGGGACTCATGTCATAAGTCGAACTACTGTTTGTATGACTGTGTAACAGAGGGATGGACGTTCTACCACCATTTCGCAAATTATTTGGAGTGTGACCATTTTGCAAAAGACGACCGCCGTTAATGTGACTCAGCTCCACTTTCTCTTGTGTCACAACTCGAGTTCCTTTTTCCTTTGCACAGTAGAAAACGATGCATAAAAGAAAGAGACAAATACTTAAAGTCAGAAGAGCCGCAACAGTTGCTCCATACAATAAATATCTTCCTGTAAACATCAAACAATAACATGTAGTTGTGTACATATTTGGGATATGGGTAGTAGCATGGAAAGCGTTTTTCTTTGATATTTCAAACCTGAAAACTCCTCTGCATTATCCTGTAAAATTTGGAGGGTGAAATTAGCAGAAACTGAACCTGCTCTCGACTCTGCACGGCAGCTAAAATATCAAAAGGAATAAGATATCAAAGCCTTGTGCATACATTCCAACACATAATTTTATTATCATTTTGCATATGATACCTATACATTCCAGCATCTCTCAACCTTGTTTTAATGACTGTTAATTTTGACGTTTTTGTTCCCAGTGCTTGTTTTCCCCCAGAGAAGGATTGAGATGTCACTTTCTCCCCATCCAATCCTCCCTGAACAAAGGACTCTGAGAGGGAGTAACGGGTGGATGTTACAACAACCGGCTTGTTTACATTCACATTCAGCCACCGAACCTATATACGATTAAATTATAAAGTGTAAGCAATTCTCAGCTAAAATGGTACAAGGTACTTATTTTAGTGCATATACTTTTGTGTCTGCAGTCGCTTGTAGACGACACACCAAAGTGGCATTTTCCCCTTCAATTGCCTTTGTCAATTCACCAGTTGCTGCCAAAGCCGAGGTTTGCACTTTAGGAACACATGCAAAATCTTCCCTTTGTAGTTTATCCCAAGCTTTGCCAGCCAATCTTGTTGGCTCAGAGCAAACTGGGGGAATATCATATGGAACATTGCTTTGTAAAATCCAGTCCCTCAACGGCTGTAGAGCACAAGAACAGTTCCATGAATTTCCGAAAAGCTCTAATCCGTGAAGATTCCTCAAGGGGTAAAATGAGAAAACCTGGAGAGAAAGTTTTTATTATTTAGCACACCTCATAAGTACAATCACACAAAGCGTACATGTACATAGAAAGGCCATTACTTACAGTAACTACAGATAATCTGTTATTATCCAGTTTGAGCCACTCTAAAGATACGAGTCCTCTGAAAGCGACGGGGTCCACGCTCCCAATCCTGCACCTGGACAACTCCAACCGAACGAGACGGGAGAGACCAAAGAAAGCGTTGGGGGCAATGCGTGTAATAGGATTTGAGCTTAGTCTCAGCTCACGAAGTTCAG
The DNA here is from genome assembly GCA_034698145.1 of Proisotoma minuta. Taxonomy (NCBI): domain Eukaryota; kingdom Metazoa; phylum Arthropoda; class Collembola; order Entomobryomorpha; family Isotomidae; genus Proisotoma; species Proisotoma minuta. Next base: position 16,013 of record JAQIXN010000512.1, read on the forward strand.
GTATCTGGTCAAAGGTGTGACTGGGTATCGAGTCAATTTTATTCATACTTAGATCAAGCTCCACTAAATTATTTAGTTTGTAAAATGAATCCTTTTCCAACTTTTTCAAATTACATTCCGACAAAAATATTTTTTGCAGGTTGAGTAAATTTAGCGAGTGAAAGACTTTGGATTGCAAAAGTTGTATATTATTCTTGGAAAGATCCAATAACTGCAAAAATATGGAAAAATATGAGAATTGAAACGTGTTTTCACAACATTCAATAAATATTTATTAATAATAATTATTATTATCTTATGATTACATACCTGAGTTGAGGGATCGAGTCCCGAAGGAATTGCAATTAATTTGTTTTTCGCATTGGCACAAATGACGCTTTCCTTCCCACTTTTCCATTTGCACTCACACGTGGCCGGACATTCTTCGGAGAGTTGGCAAAACAAAGTCAAAGTGGTGAGGATAATGAGTAAAAACACTTGATGCCACTTGGTGGAGTCGGATTTCAATTTTAATCTAACGTTTGTACTAAACTTTCTCTGAGGTGCGACGGCGATGGGTGTTTTGTGGCCATCGGTTTGAGTTGTCTCTGACGCCTCTTCACATTTCTCATTGCGGCGACATTGTTTAGAGTGGGACGCACCAACTTTTTCATAAATATTTCTTGTTTGCGTAGGTTGACTCAAACAATTTCTCATCCGCACTTTCACCTCGCCCACACTACGAAATTCAGAGTACGAGTTCCAATAGTCACTGATGTTGTTTGTAACTTGAGTCTTTTCTCTGTCATCATTAGAAATTTTGGGTTGTCTGCAGCAAATTGAAATTGCGTCGACTTTCTCCATTTTGTTTAAATTTACTAAAGTGTCTCATGTGCTGGCATGCTGAAAATTTTCTCTCCAATATTTCCATATTACGGTGTAGTCATCCATTCAAAAGTTTTTCACTAAGCCCTCAACTTTGTCGGTGATAAATAAGTGGATGAAACTTATCTGCAACATGATAAAAACAAGAATTATTATTTTTGACACCATATCCAACTAAACTACAACTTTTCCAATAAGTTTTTAATTTCATCATGTCTAGAATTAAATTGTAAAATATTCTAAAATTTCTTGTTTCGTTATATTTTACGAATATTTTTAATACTTGTGTTTCGTAACACTTTTTCATGAAAGAATGTTTTCAGTATAAGAAAATCAAGTCTTAGTGTCGAATAGTTGACAAGCCAAATAAATAATTCATGATATTCAAACTCTGATATCAAGTCAATGTATCGCATATTTTTAAAACGGAAACATGTTGCATACTTTTATAACTCTTTTGAGGTTTGTAATGTCAAAAATAAAGTTCAACAAAGGTTTTGTAATTAAATGAAGAGAGGAGAAAATTCAAGCATGTCAATTTATACATTCTTTTATAAAATAAAAGAGATTCATCATTTTACCACAATAATTTACATCAAATTCTTTGAAACTTGCCTAATTTGACCTGGTTAAAAACTAGGACAAAAATTCAGGATATGAGATCAAAAGCATAACCTTTTTTATTCACATTTTTAAAGCGTCATCTTAAAAATTCGATTTTGCTTAGCATATATAAAAATGCCTCAACATAAACTTAGTACTCAACTTTATAGGATTTTCCCATCTCATAAAATAGTTTTCTTTGTCAATTTTGTGTGCACTTTGAGTCATATTGGGCACAATTTAAAGATGCTAGCCACACAGTTAACCCACATGAAGTGAGGTTACCAAATGAAAATAAAACTGATAAATAATATTCACATGTATACATTAACATGCAGATGCAAGAAAGATGGATTTTTTTTAAAAGAGAAAGAAATTGTCGCCGTCGTTTTCTCTTGTTTCTATTTAGTTTTATTCTGGAGATGGGAAAGTAATTCACTTTCATTTATTTCAACTGGTTTAGGGCATTATTTTCTGTTGAAGCAATTTAGTTCCAAATCCATATTAGACCACCTGCTTTACTTTGGTTGGCCGTTTTGACTTTCTTTCTTGAATAACCTAATAACCTAAGCAGTTTGCACATTTCACCGCAGTTACTATAAACTTCATTATGCCTGGCTTCTGGAAGATAAAGTAAATTGCCTCACTTTTTGCCGTAGTTGGATTTGACTGCAAACTAGGGCAGAGCAAAGGAGGGTAAATCTAATATTACCTTATCTAATAATGGCAACATGGGTAAATAAATGGATATTGCCCATTCTTTCTCCCTTTCTTATCCAAACTTTTTCATCCAAACAAGTTACTGGCTGTTGCTTTCTTTCTCCCCTACAAAAACCTCCCCAAAGGCAACACCAGAGAAAGTCGTTCTCATTTTCCCCAAACAAGCAATCCTCAACTCATTAAATATCAATTAGCAAATCTTAATTGTTTGCTCTATGAATGGTAAATAGCATGCCAAAAGTTGAAAAGAAAGAAAAATCCGATTTGCTAACTTTTGATTACAATTCACTTCATTAATGCTTTCCATTGTGCAGAGGAATTTAATTTCTGTAATTTTAACAATTAATTCATGGCAAAAGGCAACAGTCACAGAATAATCAGTTGAAATTGGACCCATGATGGGTGCCAAGAGTCAGAAGGGAAACGGTGCCAAGCACGAGGAGGTTGTTGAAAATTTTAGGGAATTAATTGATGAATTAATTAATTAGTAGAACAGGGACAAAACAACAGCTGGAGAACTCGTTTCCATTATGCAATTTCAAATTACATTCGACATTATATTGACTCGTGACGTCCATTCACAAAATCCTAGCTAAAAGAAGCATCAAATCAACTCTGATTTTACAGCTGCATAAAGGATTTTAATTTGTCTCAAATTTCCCTTTTACGGAATTGGTTAATGCTTCAGATATTGTGATGTAACTAAAAACATCCAGAATACAAATACTATAAAATGTATAAAGGTGTGACTAGAAAATGACAGCCATGGGGGATAATCTGTATCAATTTAGGAGCCATTAGATGAGTTTTTGGATTTTTATCCTAGACATTTATTCTCATTAGTGAAAAGTTCTCATATCACGGCTTTCCATCCATTATTCCATGCCAAATGAGAAGTTTACTCAAACTCGTATTACAAGCTTAGTACTTAAATATCATACGAGATCAAAGATTTGGTGAATATAAATTAGACTGCCAATGATCCTCTTATGGAATAGAACTTGGTTTCAAAAAATCTTATTAAGCATTGATCTCTAAGCCCAGTAACATATATAGACCTCAATTATTGAACGACATTAACTTTGGGGCCAAAATTTACTTTATGTAAGGTAATCCATCTCTAAAACACAGTGTTGGATGTAGAGGGACAATAATCACACTCAAATTTCATCTGATCATCATTAAGCTCGTAAAGTAGTCAAACATTTCCAGAGACGGGCCAAAATTCTGATGTAAGTACTTGTCACAGATAAAGTCGTTTTTGTGAGAATAAAACCACTGAACTCGTAGAAGCATAAAGTTCAAAAGTGGGTTTGGACTACAAGAAGGAAAATGTGATAAAAGGTGGCTAATTAATACGCATTTTATAGTCGGCAGTAAAAGTCACGATGCGTTTGGGCCGAAGAAATAAAAGAAAACAATGTAGTAAAGCGATAAAATGGATAATAAAATCCTCCCATTCTAAATATATGATGCCGTGTTACCACTTTCACCTTTTATATTTATTCCATAGCTAATGTCATGCGATCAACTCAAATGCAACAATGAAAAATAGCCAAATTATTCAAAATCTACACACAATGAGAAACTTGATAAAATATATAAGTATATATTTTTGATTAAATCATTATTAGGAATATGAAACACGGTGTTAATTACATGAAATGAAATATTGTTAATCACAGTTTCGGGTATAATTACGAATGCAAAGGTCATTTTTTTATCTCTAATTGAAAAAAGACATTCGAAAGTAGACTTTACGTGAATGTCTCAAAATTTATGTTAGGAGTTATGAGGAAAAGAAAGCTGAAGGTGAGAAGAGAGAAAAAGTGAGTCGTAAATTTCTTGGTAAAATATTCATTATTCATAAAAATTCACAAAGAACACTTAGTTTTCTCACCATTTCACTAATTCATGTTCATACTCCAAAGTTTATGTGCTCGTAGTAGCCAAGTTAAGCCAAGTTGCCCCCTTCCGTGTTCCGTGTTCAGCATGGCATTACAAATTACATTCCAAATTACCAAAGACCCCTCTACTTTAGCTACAGCACCTTTGCTTTAGTTGTTGGCATTGGTTGTAAAATGCAGGTTGTCTCTTCTCTCCAGTTTATAAATCATCGGAGAAATTACCCTCACTTAGTTTCACTTAGTCTATCTCCTCAGGGACCACCTCAGCAAATTCCTGTTTTCTACGGGAATTATTATTCTACTTATCTAAATCATCTCAATTACGTCATATGAACGCTGCATATGTACTTTCACTCGGTGTATATATACTTACATGCTTGTATGTGTACTCAAACTTTATTCAAAGTACACGTTGACTTTCATTGGTTTTTTGGCTTTACACACCAGCCTAAAATTCTGATAATAACAAGCAAATGAAAATAATAGCTAAAGGGCTTAATGGATGAATACCAAATCCAAGGGCGTTTTCTGGCAGCATTTTATTTCCATTTCCTTTCATTAAGCCAACAAATGTGTGCATATGTAAACTCTATAAGTAAGGACGAGAAAGGTTTAAAATGTTTTTAAATAATGAATATTCAAGAGAAGCAAATCAAATGTTAATACAATTCATTTGGTGTTGCTCAAATTGCACGTAAATTACCACTGGGGGAGCATTTTTAAATGGATAGATTATCAAGAAAGATTAGCAATTTAATGATACAAATCTAAATAGAGAGAATCCACTAGAAGCAACACAAACACGCACTTTTGGCAACCGTGATACGGCTTCTAAATGGATGTGTGTGCATATTAATGTAATGTCTCAATGTTTTAGTCAGTCGGCACGTCCTCAAACAGAGTACACAACTTACAGCTAATTTCCATTTGGAGAAAGCACACTAGGCTTTTATTCAACATTTCCACACCAAGTACGAAACCACACAACGACCACATCTTGTGTACATTGCATAGTAATAAACTTTGGGACAAAGTTTTTGGGCAAGTGGTTTTAGTGGTGGTTCTAAAGTTTGCTTATTTATTCAAGGATATCATAATAATAATATGATATGTTCAACGCTAGAAAGTAATGAAAGGGCAATTTGTACTGCCAACCGCATATGTCGGCATCTGGATATGAGTGAGGGCTCATCTCCCTCCATTTTTATTTCATATTTCTATTTGCATGCAACCCTTAACTCTCTGTCGTTAAATACAGCTAACTTTCGGTGAGTAGAAAGATAATATAAGTTTTACGACCACATGCAGAAATTTACAATAAAATTCTTGCCCATTGTAAAGATAATATGTACATTTTTTATAATGCCGTATTATTATTATGCAATTGAATATGGTTTCTATTTCTGTAGTTGATAAAAATAATATATATAAAGCTAATTATATTTTAGAGTTTGGTTGATCTAGGACTAAAAATTTACGATTTGTGTATGATCAGTGACACAAAGAGAGATGGGAAGAAGTGGAAAAGGCAAATTACACACAAGTGAGTGAAGAGGTTATGTAGGTATCCTTACTTGGAGGACTTATAAATAAGGAATCCATTTGCAAAATGAGGCAACAAGATGCAGTCGTTGAAGCAAAAGAGCTGGATAATTTGGTACACAGACTTTCTTGGTTCGTTTATTTAGGCAAAACATTTTCATCCGTCTCTTCTCTTGTGATGTATACCAAGCAATGTTTGAGAAAGTCTGGATTCTGCATGAGTATTCAGAGTTGGTTCCTCTTCTTCTTCGTTAACTTACTTATGCAAGTAGGTAAGAGACCAAAAGTAAAAGTAAACCACAGAAAGACGGGAAATTGGCAAAAACTTTCTCCGCCAACCAACATCCATCTATATGGATGTAATACTGAATAGTGACTAACTAACTACACCGAGGGAAAAGGAATTGACTGGCGAATATATGTCTTCGTCATTCGTCTTATTTCTGCATATCGTATCACTTCTGCTGCTGATAGTATTCAAATGATGGGATGAAAGTAAGGACAGAGATGGATCAAGTATCAGGAGAGGAGAAATTGGTATTCAGAAAACGCATTCTCAGAGTAAAAAGTTTAAAAGGAAATCTCTTAAAAGGTTAACTTTAAATAAACCCGTTAAGCGAGAAACTTTATCAAATATCAAAGAAAGAGAAACAGGGCAGACACCCAATCTCACAACACATATAAATATATACACACAGCATCTCTAATCTCCCTGACTCAAGAAAGATTCGTAAAAAGTAAAGTATGTAGTAGACTATCACCCGCAGCCAAAGACTGGAGGCAAATAAACCAATTTCTACGAAATGTTTCATAAATATCAACTCATCTACTTTCTCTCCCGTGACAAGATGAAAATTCTTTTTATTTTATGATATTCCAGGTATATATATTTGACAGTGTCGGCTTTTGATGATTGCCGTAAATTCCTTTCCAAGCAATGCATACCAGTTATGCTACGGTGGTTCAATATTTGATCCCCTCGCTTTTCTTTTATTTATCCCTTCTCTCTCTCTCTCTTCCGGAAAAGCAGTTCTCATTACGTAAATTGGCAAATTCAAACTTTGTCGAGTGCGTCTGATGACTTTTTCTTTGTATTTCCAAGTAGATTATGTAACACACACATATGTAAGCATCTACATAGCTTTTTCATATACTCCCCTCTAAAGCTCACTTAATACTCGACATAAGTAGTAAATGGGGAGAGATGACACTTTACTTTTGCTTGTTTGATCAAAGTGTGTCACTCATCATCCCATTATAAGAGACAGGAATAAATATTATTTACTCTGAAAGACATTCATTCTTTAGGACTTTGAAGTGTTTCATTATTTGCTTTTATGAGCGTTTCATATTGATACTCCTTTGAGCGTCAATTGTACAAGTATCTACCTGATATATTAAATCCTTATCATTCCGCAATAAGCTAAATATATATATAAACTGAACTAAATATTTGATTACGTCATATCATCAAGCAAGCTTTTTCCTTTCTCATAAATATCGACATTTCGATTAGTAAACAACAAAATAGACACATAAAAGAAGAACTGTTTCTTTGATCCGTTCTGAATAAAACTATGAATATTATTATGTAATAAAATTCCTTTATACAGCATCCAATGAGAAGTTTATTTGAATTCCAGTCTATATTTGATTCAAAAATATATTTTTTTGATAAAAAATACAAAAAAAAACATGTTTGTGTAGTTGCAGCTGGCGAAAGTATTTGAAAGAAGTGTGACAGACATTAACGGACAAGGTTTGATTTGAAGAGTTGGCGTTAGTTTTGGTTTGTGAGGAGTGGAAGTGGAAATGGCGTGGCGTGAACGTGATCAGATTTAAAATACGAGAATCAGTTCAGTTTCAGCTTTACACCTTTGTGAGTAAACGAGCATTACTAACTTTCACTTTTGCCGTTTTTTAACTCCCAACAACTCTAAATCTCGATACACACAACTTTTATTTCATGAAAGGGCTACGTGAGTTATGACTTTGTATATCAATTCTCCAAAAGAACCAATAATACTTACAACTTACAAGAGTACCACACTTGTTTGTGTAGCAGTTTCTCAAAAAAAAAACTTTTCTCTATGGACCATCGGTTTCAAAAAATTCTGAAACTTTTAAGGCAAAACTAATTCTATATAAAAGAACTTGTATAGATTATCAGACAAGGCAGAATGTATATGATGCATATATTTGTATATGCAACCAAAACCAAGCATTCATGGTGTATTGATGAAAGTTGGAAATAAACTTTTGCCTTCTGCACTTTTCATTTTGCCCAATTTAATTCTGATTTTCTTTGACGTCTTTACGATTTATTTTTAAATCCTCAAAAACTTTGATTTAACCATCACTCTTTTATTACTCGCTTTCATAAAATTATCTTCAGAATGTATCGATAATAGAAAGAAGTGAATAATGCTAACAGTATATTTATAATTACCTTAAATCTTTCAAAAAGAGAAGAAAATGTTTCATATTTACTTATCTTTAGATTTTTACAAATATTCTTTTCACAGTGAGTTACAAAAGTGTGTGATGTGAGAAAACTTTGTTTATAATATTAAGTCTGGCCTGTTTATTACTTGAGGCTATATACTTTTTTGTTTCGCAAGTATTGGAGAAAGTTTTGCAGTTTTTGTTTCAATTCCTTTTCACACCTGACACACCACTTTACTTACTTTTCCATGTCCATCCAACTATCTAACGGTGTATCTACTGAGACGACATGGACTTGATTGCTTCAGAAAGCTCCATCAATAAATATGTGTGCTACTATTTAGTAAACTTGCCCAACTTTCGACAAGTTGTTATTCTTTTTGATATGTTCTTGGACAGAAATGTTACTTTTTGCTTTATCTATGTATATATGTGCCAAATAATACGCAAGTTTCTGATGGCGGATGTAAAAAAAACCACACACGTGCCAACATGGGAATAAGAAATGACGTGACACCAGGGGGTGGACTTGGACTAACAAGTGTTCCCATAAATACTATACTAGGTATAACCTACCACATTTCATAAGAAACCCGGTCGGTTTTAACAAACCATATAATAATGGGTTGTGTTATAACACAAACACAAAAGATATCATAATAAAAACACATAAGATGGGATAACATGAAATAAAATGAGATAATGGAACAAATCTACACTGAGTTTTCCGAGTAAGGAATTGATGATGATAGAGCCACAAAAAAAATAGAATGACGATTGCTGAGAATGTCGAAACACGTAAGAAATAAAAAAAAACTGCATTTTTTAGAATTTCCAAAGGAGTTATCTCAGAATCGTATTTCGCAGGTGGAGTTTATAACCCAAGACTCCCACAAACTCTGATAAATGACTTCAATGGTAGAAAAACAAGAGAAAGTGGTGAATCTTCTCATCGACCAACCAACACTTGAACAAACTTTAAGAACATTCAGTCAGTTGATCCACAAGCTCACCAATTTTCCAACCAGCCAACCAACCAAAGGTGATCTGTGTCAAGAAAACGGTCAGTCAGTCAGTACCTCGTAGCTCTATTGATTTCCACAATAATTTATTCTTCTCACATGCAACTACCCTGTCTCAGCTCATTTGATAACTGGTTATCGTTATAAAACGACACAAGCACTCGAAAGACTCAAAACAACAATTTATATATGCATGCCTTTGGTCTGTTTTGTAGTGTTTTGTTATGAAAGCAGAGTGTACACACTTGAGCTGTAGTGGAGAAACAGTTTTGACTTGAGTGACATTATTTAGTGTTGGCTGGGGATTCATTTGATTAGTTTTTATCCTGTTCTGTTGCTGTCTCCAGGAAGAAGGAAGGGAGTGCATCTGACAGCCAGGCCAGCCAACGGCTCTCTTTAATAACTTGTAATCCCTTGTGGCTCTTTCCAAATTTCCCAAACCCAAACCATACTCTTATAAGCTTCTCAAACACACAAAACAACTTTCATCGCTTTGGGTGAAAGGATGATACTATGATGGTGATAGTGAGATCGTTTACAATAAATTATACCTAAATAACATTGATCCTTATTTGTAATTAACCGCATTGCCACCCCCTGAGGAAATGAGAGGACAGAGAGCCAAGTTTCTTAATCAACAATTTGATTGGCGGATGGATGGGCACTCGTGGCAATTGTAGCGTGAAAATTGGTGTTGGAGACTAAATTAGCACCTTCACTCATACAGAGGGAGAAAGTTGAGTGAGATGACAGAGAAGGATCAGGGGAGAGGTGGATAAGACGACACAAGACCGCAAAATGACAAAATGGAAGGGTCACAGGTGGCTAGGACGAGCAAGAGAAAGTGGAACTGTCCTCAAAGAAAGTTGTTGGACTCGCTGGGTTCAAATCCAATCCAATTGTCTCCTTCTTCACAATTACATTTATCTGCTACTACAGATATACATACTCTCCATAAGTATCCCGTGTAGAAAACACGTTTCCTCGAAATGTCAAAACTTTTTGCTCGTTATTCACAATTTATAAGCATATTCTCAAAGTTTATAGTCAAATAACCATGTGCAGTCAATAACATTTTCAATTGCAGCATGTGAACATGTCAGTCATGTTGTTTTAGTTTGGTTACGTGTTGTGTTTAGAGGTTTCTCTTTGCTAGCAGCAGACAAAATTAATTGACCAAATTAGCAATTACATTTCACCATTTTGGAAAGTTAGTTAATGGCGACTGATTCCATTTGCCCTGTACTTTCAGACCAAAACTCCAACTATTTACTCAAACTAAACTATACGTACTATATACTTCAAACTGTGAGTGAGACAACATTTCCCTGAGCTGGGCAGGGCTGAGCTTTTGCGGTTAATAATAAGTGTAGTTAATGTTGAATGTTAGTCCCTAGTGACTATAAGTGAGATTTTAATGACTGATCCGTAAACTAGTTTTGATTGAGATGTGCAACTCCTCGCACGACCTCCATGCCCAACAAAATTGGATTGCTTCCTCATTCCATTTCGATTTGCATTTAGATTCAGATTAAAATCACAACACGAGCTGTCCGAAACGGAAGAGAATTAACGGAATGAGAATGAAATGAACTGACTGACGACCCGACAGACAGCCACTTTCTCCAATTGGAGCAAATATGTATGTATATAGAGGCAGATGCTTTGATTAACAAACTATGCTACTAATAAAACTAACAAAACTGATTTCCAAAACCATATGCAATTACATAGAATTGATGAGTGGTTGCAAAATGTTTGATATTTTAATATAACAGCAGATAAATCTTCCCTTTGATATCTACCAAAGCAAAATAAATGCAACAATAACAAATGGATGACATTCACATGAATTAATACTGTTTAGGTAGATATCAACCGCAGTTTTCAACTGTATATCAGATTGCAAGCTTTCCCCGTTGTTTTTCCTATTCTCCTTTAAAGTGCAATACCCTTTGAAATTCCTTCTTGTAGTAAAAGTTAGCTTATATTTGTTCAATGGTAACGAATCCAATGCAAAGTTGTGACACACACGAAAGAGCACATGGGATAAGGATATAATAATAATAAAGCAGCAAATAGAAGGAGAATTTGTATTGAATTTAAATTTTGGGATTTAAATTTGGTTGTTTGGGCTGGGAGTGATCTTATGATCAGGAGCATGACAAAGGTGATAAGGAAGGAAGAGGAGAAGGTGATCAAATGTAGGAAGTTGAGCATTCAAATGCTGGCTTGGAAGGGGAAGAGAAAGAAAAGGGAAAGTCTCCAGAGAATTCATACGACTTGGGCCCTGCCTTTGAGACATGACATGGAAAACGATGAGTTCTATTTGAGCAGCCAAGATTTGTGAATTCACATCAGTCAATATTCAATTCAAATTTCTAAATCCCACTACTACTCTTCTTCCTCCTAATAATAAATTGTATAAATGTATGGCCAACTTTTGTAAATCTTTTCATTTTGTACAACATTCGTTCAATTTTGTCTCTCCACTTTAGCATCGCTTTCACTCACTAAGGGCAATTTGCGATTATCTTAACTTTGTCCTGGAAAAATAAGTAATGCAATTAGGTAGCTTCATAGATAAGTTGTAACCTATACTTAATGTCGAGGGAAAGTTTCTCATGGCAAATTGGCATTTCCAAATTATTAAATTGTCGTTGGATGATTGGATGGAAGAAGCTGATGCTTTCTCTCTCTTTGTACATGTTGTAGAACTCATAAATTTATATTCTGCTCAAGAAGAAGACAAGAAATTACGGGGAGCTGTCTTCTCATGACTTGATTCTCTGTCTCTTGCCCATGTCCAACCATCCACTTGATTTAAAGCCGCTTTCGTCAGATTTTTAATAACATGTTATTATTTTTTTTTCCTGGTAATGTTATGAAAATTGTATCAAATTGCAATTACAGATAATAAGAAGAATGTGAGTTTCTTTTGTCATATATTTTTTTATTATATTTACAAAATGAAAAGTAGTTTTTTTTGAAAAACTTTCTCTGACAATAAGGAAAAATTTGTCAAGTTGTATTTTGGCTTTCCTTGAAAATCAAAGGCTGTATGTATGTGCCTTTGACTTTGTTGGGCTTTGGGTATAGAAAGTTAAAGTTAATCCTAGAACTTTGACTACTTCTGGTGAATAATTAGAGCAAAGTTTAGTTTGATTAACCAAACGAGTGAAACCAAGTTGAAACACAGAGAATACAATAAAATTCAGAGGGACATATACTTATTCCATTCCATGGACATATACTTATAGCCAGATACATTAATATCCTACTCCAATTTTGAATCTTGCTTCCATCCAAAGCAAAGCAAGTAAGTAAAACAACAAACATTTATTTACACTTATACTTTTGTTTCATCCAGCCAAATTCTCAGTTTTCAACTCTGAATTAACTCCAATCCTAATCCTTGTCTTTATTTGACTTTGTCTTCTTCACTTTCAGATTCAAGTTTCTCCAACAATTCCTTTTAATGAAATGTTAGTTAATAATTTTACTTGAAGCTTTATTAAATTTTCTCAGCGGAAAATGTCCCAATGTCAAATACTGGACTGTTATTAATATTATTATTTACACATCAAATGAGCTAAAGAAAGCAGCCCGCATATATTTATACAAGAATATATTTTTCATATGAATTTCTGACTACAACTTTTAGTATGAATGTTCCAGAGTTTCATTACTTTGCAATCTCGCAAAATCTCAACTATACAAAAAGGTGGACATACATAATTACTTTTGATGACCTTTTGTGATAATATTGTTAATTAAGTTGGACGAGAAGCAACTGGAATAAAGTATAATATAATGAAATGAAATGAATACATAATAAAACAAGACCACTATTATATTTACATACATAAGTAGATATGAAAATCAAGTGACCAGTTATTGATACCCTTTACAAAAGAATGCAAATTACACTTTAAGTACGCCGTCCAATATTTGTTTCGTGTCTGGATAAAATTAACTAGAAATGAAAATTCTTAATGCGGTTATACGCCGTATTTTACACGTTCGACATATTCACATCAAGTTTCATTAGCTTTAGTGCTTGACTGGTTAAACGCACAATGGAATATAAGAACTTGTTGTTTGGCTGGGTGTTAGTTGTTGAAGGGGAAAGTGTTACTTATGTTACCGTTATTGTTACTTTATGCCACTAAAGAAGGTAAAATATCGGTCTGAGAAGTATCATTCAAGGGAATAAATATTCTGGAGATTAGCTACTTTCCATAAGAAAACGTTGTATTTTTTGTATACGCAGAGAGAAAACCGGTTTAAAAAGATGAATGCCGTAGTCAAAGTCAGAACACAACACGGGAAAAGGAGAGAATACAAAATACTCACACAAAGATTTATATAAAGATTCTCAGGAATGTCGAATATATTTCAGTATTCACGTATTCAATCCTCTCTGAGAAGGGCCATTGAAAGAATTCTCTCCATTCTTCCGAGTATTTGTACAAGAGCCTTTTCAATTGCACAAGGACAAAAGCTAAAGAGAGTGAGAGAAAAAGAAAGAAAGGGCTCGTCAAAAAGTTCAAAGTTAATTTCGTATAATGCTAATTCTAATTTTCAGGAAATGGGTGCATGATATTCCTTATCGCATGCAAACATGTAACGGCTCTTTGTTTTTGTTTGAACGAAGGAAATCTGGGGGAAAAGAAATATATTATGATAGGACTGGCAGTGGAAATTGTGAGTTCTTCTCCCAATGAAAAGTCTTTTGAGTATTTCTTCTTAGGGAACAATTGAAGGCTGACATTTAATGCCTCATAAATAGGAAATGATTTCCGTCTCCACTTTTCCTCTCTGGATTTGGTATGGCATTTTCTGATAACATTCACTGAGGGCCATTATTACAACAACTCCTCTGTGCCTATAGCCAGTCATCTCATTACTACACCACTCCCATTATTATTACTTGCTTATTCTTCTCTCCGATTCAGATTTCAAAAACCATTACGCTCAACGACTATATCCCCTCAGAGTCAAGCTGGCACAATAAATTGTATAAATAAGCCAAACGCACAGTTCACAGGAAATTTCACCGGTAAGTCTGTTATGAGAAAAGACGATTCTTCATGAAACATGATTCCTTTCCTTTTTCCCCTCTTGTTAAAAATTGTTTGATTTTAAAGTTTTGAGTTGTAGAGGAACTTTTCTTTCTTTGATTGACTCTCGTGTTTCAATTGTAAACTGCCAACTTTCTCCTTTTTGACATTTCCATTTTGCCTAGTCCACCACGAAAAATTCTTCCAAGCCCTGCGTACATATTTGTATCAATGTCGGAATTTGATAAGTGGCTTGGATTCTTTTTCCTGCCTCGTTTTTTTTCTTTTAACTTTATGTCAGCTTCAATGATTGAGAAAGGTATTTTAAATTGACTGACTATATTTATATATATATATACATACATACTACTGTTTTTTTTCAAGCAACCTTTGATACAGAGAGAGAGAGAGAGAGAAAGATTTTTTTCCTAGCATTTTTTATTATTCAGAAATAGCTGTAACAATATTCCAATTCCCAAGAGCCCCTTTTTCATCATTGGAGAAAAGATTGAAGAGGGAGAGGTAGTTATAGTGCCAAGTCGGTTTAGTTGGAGGTATTAAGACGGATTCAATGGTTTTGTGGCTTCCCAAGCTACCCATTCTTAACTTATTAGCTTTTTAAGTGAATACGTGCCATTTGGGTCAGAGAAAGCAAAGGACTTTGGCTCATTCACGTATTTTCTCCCTGTCCAAGAAGTGGCTGTACAAGAAGTGAAGCCAATGAAATGTAATGGTAGTGGTTTAGTGTTGATATTGTTAAGTCTGTGTGTGTGGTTGAGCCTCCTGATGTGGTATTATTGGTGGACAAGAGAGAGAAGGTGCCAATGAAGTTAAGCTTTTCCCAAATGCTCTATTTACCTCCAGCATGGAATTGGTAGAAAATGATGTTGGGTCATAAATCATACCTTAGACCAGTTGAGAATAGTTTTCTCTCTCTGGCTTGGAATGAAATCCATTAGCTCCCACCCTTTTATTATGCATATTATTATATTATTACATTTCTTGTCCTGCACGGAAATGAAGAAGTGGGAGGATCATGTAACAGTAAATAGCTTAGATTACGTGATTCAAAGAGCTCTAATTATACACACTCTTGGTCTAGTTAGAACAACCATTGTTATCATGACTCATTCCACATAAAGAACTATTCATATTTTTTTTCTCTTGCATTTGAATGTGAACTGAATGAGATAAATAGACAATAGAAAAAAATATTTTACGCTGAAGGAGAAAAAATGTTCTCAATATTTATTAGCTGATGTGTGCATTGACACCAAAAATACTGAGAAGCCAAGAAAGAACCAAGATGACAGATGAATTATTAATCTGAAGGAAATGTACGCTTACAAATCCTTTCTCCTTTCCTTTAACCAACCGTAGAGAGACTTAGCTCAAGTCCCAGTGGACAACGTAAGTTAGACCATCAGTGTCATCTCCGTAAAAAATACATGTAGTATCACAGTGTAGTATGTAGTAGCCATGTACTGCCATCCTTCCTACTTCCCACATTCGATTACATTACATATCATCTCCAGATTTCTACACTTTTAAATTCCAACCCCAAGTAGCTCCCTTTAGAGTACCTGCGGATTTGCTACTGTGTTTTTTTTCAAATATGACGTGTTCAACGTCTGGGCCAAAAGTTTGGACATTGTACAAAAAGATATATACAAAACCATTGTAAAGGACAGATAAAGGATGAAGAAATGTTTATATTGATTTGTTTTCTCAACACCGATCATTATAGTTATATGTATTTGCAGATGGACACAATGTGTACACAAGAACTTTCTCTAAATCTATTTGCACCACACAAACCACGCCATTTCTTTTTCAAGTACAACAATAGTTTGTGAACAGAATAGGAATGGAATGGCAGCTCTTCTTTATATTTTTATTGGTTTTCGTCGAACTTTGTGCAGAAAGGGGAGAGGAGAAGACGCCGTTAATTGGATTAAGGAGCTGTCAATTAGCAAAGGATTTTGTTACTTTTACGGATTGAATCAAATAACCAATGTATCCTCACCACTTTACTCTCAATCCATCTCAAAACATAGCAGTAGTGCAATTTTTCAACTAGACCCAGATGCGAAAAAAACAAATTTATTATTGGATATGTAAAAGACTGTTCAGAAATGAAACAAAAATATGATAACAAATGATACAGCCCAGTAATTGAAAGTAAGCAAAAAAGAAGAAAAGATTTCTCTTTCTTTTTTGTATTATATATCTTTGGTGTTTGAATCTAGTGGATATAGATATTGATTCTTGAAAGAGATATTTCATATTTGAGTGAAAGTGAAATAATTTCTTTTTCTGATCCTAGCAGAATCAACTTGGGACCTGGCTCATCTCTGGACGGGGTTGAAGATTTTTTCTCCTTTTGCTTGTGGAAGAAAACTGATTTTATGTATTTGTCTTATTATTATTAGAGGCAGGAACAAGGCAGAAGACATTGACAACGCTATTAGATAAATGGCCTTTTGCGAATGGGAAGGAAAAAATGAAAGGGATGGAACGCAGTTAGAATTGAATGTTATGGAGAAAGTCAGTTCAACGGAATAACGGCCATCTCAGAAAGAGGGAATTGAAAAGAGTATGTATGTACATAGGAAGGGAGGATAACATAAATAAATCCCTAAATACTTCTCTCCTTTCTCTCAACACCATCCACCTTAAATGCTGTCACCACAATCATTCGAACAAAAAAGCGTTTTACACCTAATTCTACTTTATTTTTAAGCTATCTGCAATCAATACACACCTAAAATAAATTTTGGAAAAATAAACAGTAACGTCTGTATTTTTTCTACTTTCAATTCCAGATTTTTATCTTTATTTGTTTAGTATGAGAGAATATAGAATTCTATCTGGGCCAAAAATCTGTAAATCCTAAAAAGGATGTTTACTCTTAAAGCTGCCTGTGGGAAATTTTTTTTTTTTCTCTCAATAGCTCATACTTGCCTGAATGACCAAAAGAATCAACCCCAAAAAACTGGTCCAGGTTTATTGAAAGCATGTTGATTCAATAGTTGAAGAAAATCTTAAGAGGCTAAAGTCACAAAAAGTGGAAAAGCAAGAGTTAGCTTTTATTTGGGACAAGACGACTTACGAGATACTAAAAAAGCGTGGCTACTATGTACATATACTTGTATATACTTTCACTACTTCTCCATTTCTTGATTTGTATTGATAGTTTATTTCAGTCGGTTAGTTTTGTGCGGATTGAATTATATCGGACGT
Source organism: Proisotoma minuta (assembly GCA_034698145.1). Lineage (NCBI taxonomy): Eukaryota > Metazoa > Arthropoda > Collembola > Entomobryomorpha > Isotomidae > Proisotoma > Proisotoma minuta. Next base: position 33,422 of record JAQIXN010000512.1, read on the forward strand.
TTGGGTTCATTGAATAGTTGATTTGCTGTACTATTATGTCGTCGTAGATAGAAATTATTATTTCAGTCCATTAACCCGCATTGGCAACTCAATTTATTTGAAATAAAAATTTACGATTTTTCCCAATCACATACAAAAAATGTCTATTGTTCTGAATGACAATGGGCGACAAAAGGAAATTAGTAATTTATCTGAACACATGGCAAAGTTTATCAAAATGGGTTGAAATTCGTCCTCACTTCTTTGAAAACAATGGAGTTGTTTAATTGAAGCCAAAAGTTGAAAATTGAAAGCATATTCTTAAGGAAAGTTGAACAGTGCAACAGTGGAATAAAATGGAATATGTTTTTGAGGTACGTAAAAAGTTGAAAGCTAGGGAAAGTTGTTGAGGAGTGAGCATTAGTAGAAAATGTAGAAATGTGGGATTGTCAGGAGCAGCAAAGGAGCAGATGTTGAGAGAGTAAGAGAAAGTAATTAGAATCCGTGTCACAACCCATCCCATTCTCCCAAAGATTACTTCTCACTGAAAAGACAAAGGGTGGACGAGGACAGGGAAGTAACTGATGACTTCCATGACTGACACCTTCCACTCGGCCAGACATCAAAAACTAACTGATTTCTTCTACTACAACAAACACTTTTGGAAAATCTATCCCCAGTGCATGTCTATATAGACCAAACCCTTTTAACTCCCTTTAACAACAATCTCATCATTTTACGACATCTCCCTGCCTCCATATATTTTATTCCATTTGCACAAAAATGTGAATGGCTAAATATTCAATTATTTCTGTGTAATTTTGTTAAATAACTATTATTATTTGGATGCTTTAATTTCAGCTTTCATTGTCCAATAATGTTTTAGGAATTTGTTACCCAACTTTGTAGAAAAGAATAATAGAATTTGTATAGTTTCGTATTCAATTAGATTTTATGGACAAATAAATAATTTCGGCCAGGCATTCAGTTTGTTTACACATGTACAGCCCCTGAACAAAGGTTCGGTCATGTCTCATTGTGAGAAACGTTTAAAATGAGTGAAAGTGGGCTGCGTATAACAAAGCAAAAGTTTTACAATAATGGGCCGCAATTCTACAACTGAGAATACAAGTTGAGAATTGCAGATAAATAGTCAAAACAGGACTGAAGAACATTTAATTCATTCCTTTATCCAAGTTTGATGAAGAACTATACTTGAGAGCGACAAATAATTGCAAGGCATTGTAAAAGAAGAACTCAATTTTGTGCGTATTAAACTCCTAATGCCTTTCTGCAATGTTCATTTTTATGATTTAGCTAAATTAGTACACCAAATAGTTACAATAAAAGCAGTCATATGTAATAATATTCGACAGATTTTTTTCCGTATTATATTTATTTATATCCGTCATAATAATAAATACAATGCCCACTGCGTCATGCGATAAGATAACTTGACAGGTGACATTATTTACGCCACTACATTTATTTAGTTCAGTCTCAGTTCATTGTGTACATACGCAAAGAGATGAGGTAACTGTGCAATTGTACTTCAATATGATTTCCGCCAATTGACATTTAACGCAATACCGAATTCATATTTAAGGTTGAAATTTTTCTCATGTATGCATCAGAATCAATTATTTGTTCTTTTAAACAATATCACACTTTGCCAAAATCAAAATGAGCTTTAAAAATTTAGCAACGATTTGTACTCTTGTGGCTTTATTAGCCATCAGTAACTCCAATTCTCAAAATCCTGATCCAAATTCTTTTGATCGAATGGGATCAACAACCACTAAAGAGTTTTACATTTCGCATACTTTTGTAAGTGTGTATTTATTATTACAATCGATCGATAAACATTTAATAATATCACTGTAAAATATCTAATTTTAATTTAGACGAATGACTTTGCTGATGCCATTGCTACTTGTTCAATTCGACTTGGGAATGGTCTGCGTCTTGTGGCAATAGAAAGCGAAGAAGAAAAAGCTGTAATTGACTCATACTTTTCCCGGACTCAAGGAAATAACAGTGACTTTGCGTGGACATCCTACGTGTCTTTAGGGGGTGGACCTCGATGGGCCACAGGGGGAGTGCCAGCCAATGTGATTGTTGACGTTCCTTGGCCTGCGGGTGGTGGTGGCAGCCCAACCTGGGCCTGGTACGAATGTGGTACAATTCGCAGGACCTGTTATCGTCCCCCAAATTCGCCCCCAGGCTGTTGGCCTGCCGCGACCAACATTCTACTAACTTCTTGCAAAGCGCAACATCGATTTATTTGTCAAAGAACTGGATCTTTTAATGCAACGTTGACCTACGCTAACAATAATTATTATTAACAACTATTTAAATATTTTGTGAGAAGAACAAAATTATGAATAAAATTATACTATGAAAATCTTGTTATTATTTGCTACTTAAAAATCCCTTCGATTAAAATAAATGCATGTTGTTGGATTTTTTCAACAAAAGTATCGTGTTAAATTCACCTGTCAAACGGTTCTCACCTTGTTTAGTTTGTCGAGTTTCTGCAAAACACTGGTGGCGATATAAATGGCAAATCGTTTGATTATACTCGTGACTTGAGCTAAATTGCTGCGGTAATGCCCAATAAAAATATTGGATTGCTCAAGTGGGCAAAAAAGTCTCAACTCAACAATACGGATATCAGATTTCTTTCTTCTAGCTTTTGAACTGCACAGATTTAATCGCATATACCAAATGTAATTCCAAAACAGTCACTCACTTCCAATGGTATTTATAATGTCACCGGAAAAATGGTCTCGTACGAGTTTTGTTTTGTAATGTTTGACAGAACCGTAATTTTTAAATTGCAGTCTACAGCTTGAACAATTAAGAAACGCTTGCGTTTGGGAATTTATTGTGACCTATCTATTAGACCGATTTTGATTTGAAATATGCCATTAGAAAGATTAAGCTTTCTAGTTTTTATCAATATTTTTTATTTTAAATTTAGTGGGTGTGGTCCAATGTAGTGACCCTTGAAACAAAAAGTTGGATTTTTACGTTTTTAAGACCAAAGCACGGTCACCGGTCCATAATTCGTAAATTAAAAAAACAAATAATGACTGTTTCTAACAGATAAATTAGTCTGCTTTCTAAATCTATCAAAAAAAGTGAAAAATAAAATGGTTAAGTCACTAAAAAATA
>JAQIXN010000513.1:0-36541 GCA_034698145.1 Proisotoma minuta
CCATTTGTATTTAAAAGTAACAATAAAACTATAAATATAACAAATTAAGTAGTGATGGTTGGTAGTTAGTAGTAGGTAACATCAGATCATTTCATTTGGTAGTTTGCACCGTGTAATTGATAAGTATTAATATTAATCCGCAAAAAAACTATTGATTGCCAAAGCTGAATTATTACAAAAGTACAAATCACAGAAGTTTTTTGGCAACGTAAAAATAACAAATAATTTCTTTCTGTTTGTAAATTATATTAGAACGGAGTTTCATCTGGGCACTTGAAAACATTTTTAGGCAGTCGTGTGAATTCGTCTTCATTTGGTGGATCCAAAAGGATTCCAGTGTGTAAGGAAAACACATCATTATCCATTATCTCGTAATCAGGAGAAGGAAGATGGAGGCGGGGGGCATCTAAACGATTCCAAACGTGAGTATGGTCAGGCCAAACGTCTTCAATTGTCTCTCGTTGTCGTTGCATCAGTCTAGTAAAAAAAACATTTAAGAAAAAAGTTTGACAACTAGATTTTCAGTTTGAAAAAAAAGACTTACAAAATTATTTCTTCTCGTACTTTCTCCCGAATTGACTCAATTTCACGGTGCCCTACGACCTGTTCTCGGAGCATGAAGTTTAATGTCATTCTAATTGAATTTATAAGATCTAGATCGCTGTTGTCGATTAGCACGTCGAAAATGATTTCCATGTCGTGATCTGGATAGACGGGCTTCTTTTCTTCGGGGTCTGTCCCTAGTCCACTGATGCACCCAGTATAAGCTGTCCTATCATCATTCACTCGGAACTCAATTTTTGGGGCAAATGTCATTGTTAGAAGAGCCAGCAGGCCTGGAATTGGTGGCATTAAAGTTGTTTCCCTACAGAAAATTAAAATAATTTAAACGAAAATTCATAAGAATATTATTGTTTTATTTTTCAAGGCTAAATACCTGGCTAAAATATTTCCAGATCGATGTGCAATTCCAACACTGGCAGCGATTATCACACGAGAAACTGAATTAAATGGTTCAGTATCAAGTGCAACGCAGTTTACGCTATTTCCTTCCACTTGCACCATTTTCATGTGAGCACTTCGGCACAACGAGTGGAAATTTATTTCCAAAGGAGATGAAGGGCCACGTAAAATAGTTTCGACGCCCACTTCTGCATCTAGAATTGGTGGCATAAAGTATCGAGTTGGATTCCAAGTTGGAAGCTGTTTGATGTCTATTGCTTTTATAGTTATCTCATCGTAGCGCAAAATTGGACAAAGTCTGCGAGATTCGGCATTATCCTGTAAGCCAGAAATTAACAAATAATAATAATAAGGGAAAATTTATTGTTATTAAAAAAGTTCTAAAAAAAATACCCTTGAATCTTGCTGTTCTTCCGTTTTTTCAACATATCCAGTCTTTTGCAAGTGCTCTGTGCAAGTTATTATCAACCTTGGGCTAAAAAGCTCACCGCTCACTATTCCGTCCACTACCGAATAAACCTATTTAAAAATAAAATAAAACCATAAAATTAACAAGATTTTTATTGTAAAATTTTACTTTTTTTTACCTTCATTGAAAACACTTGGGTGGATAACCCATTCACACACTCTCCAACAAATTCGATGAAATCTTTTCCTGTTTCTATTTGCCAATCATAAGCATACCGACAAGCTGGCTTCAAAAATGCGATGCGAGAAGGCATTGCCTAAATATAATATATCATTAGAAATTGTAATAATTTTTTTTATATTACTATTTATAGTATTTATATCTTACCAAAGCTGGAAATTTAAGAAGGCCACGAGCTATCATATCATCGGTGACGTGGTACAAATGCCGAAAAGACTTCCACATTTGTACTCCAGTGTCAATTGAATAAACCATTGCTTGATCTACTGTCAAACATTCAATTCGGCCTCTAAGATAACGACCTGCTTTTATAAAAAGGCAAATGCCTCCAGGGACTCTAGCAGTTTCTGGCAGCGTTGGAAATCGTTTCACTTTTCCATCCGGCCCCTCTTGGTTTAGAATTGCATTTATTTGATCCAACTTAATCCTGTCCGACTCACGAACAATGTAAAACTCTTGAGCTGACTCTCCCTACAAGATACAAGAAAGATGATAAAAATAATGAAAATAATAAAAATAACTATTTTTAAAAACTTACATGTGCAACAAAGCAATCAAACTGGCTTTCAGTAATACTCGGGTAAGAGACACACAATGGTGCTCGAGTGATAGGATTGTCAATGAAATATTGGTCAGCCAGAGTGTGTGCACGCTTTGATTCTTCACGCCTAAAGTTACCAAAAATAAACTGATTAGTTAAAAACAAGTAAAAATTTAAATAAAGTCTTTTCTTACGGAAGAGTATAAAATGTTAAACGCTCTCTCAGCATCCGCATTTTTACAGCTCGGTAAACTCCGTAACTTATTGAACCCACTTTATCACCTCTGGGATCAAACGTTACGATAACTTTGGAAGAGCGGAAGTTGACATTCGGAACGGCATTGGTACATGTCATTTTATCTGCAATGTGTTTAGCATACAATTCTCCAGGTTGGTCAATGGGGAATCCAAGCAAGGTCACAGAGTGTAACGGATTAAATCCTCCAACTTCTCGAATGATTTCTCTCTCGAATTCTTTTCGGCAGGGTCGGGAGCGTGTAAAATAATTTGGGTAAAATGCCCCAGCAATTACCAACTGCAAATTTTAATTTTTAATTTTTAAAATGATAAATATAAAATTTATTTTTCTTTATAAATAATGTTATTTTTAAGTAAAATATTCTTACTTTGAGGATAAACCCTTTCTCTATGGGGTTAATTGGCTTAGAGTCGGATTGGATTCCAACGTTATCTAACCGTCTTTTGATTTCCTCAATCAGATGTTTCATTTCACGGAGCACGCTCAATTGAACAAAGTATGTCCGGGCCCAATTTCTTTCTTCGCCATTAGATCGAAACAAGCGTCCACGGTGGTTTGCGTCCCATCTCTTTAAAATTTAAAAATCAAAATTTTTAACAAAATTAAAACACGAGTTTCTTATATTATTGCTTATTTACATTATAACAGTTGAGCAAGGCAAAACAATCTGAGTAAGTACGACTACTCCATCCAAACTTGGATAAGTAGGCTTCCAGTCTTTTGATGTAGGGATGACTAAAGGGACTCTTTGTGCTGAGACCAGCAGCAATAATAATTGTATCGTCAACACAGCCAAAAACGTAGCCCAAAACAATCAGCCTCCCAAGACGAAAATCAATTGGTAGTTTAGCCATTACATTTCCCATAAAAGTAAGATCTCCGTCATATGCATCATGTGCCCCATCAACTGCTAACGTTAGAGCTCCAACTTCCTTTAAATTTGCAACTGCTCGCCCAATTCCAGATTGTTTTGGAGGATCAATGGCCAGGGCCAAAATTTCTAGAGGGCAGCCCATCCCTAATTGTTTCACGTTTAATATTACAGATTCAAGACTGGCCTTTTCCATTTCTGGCAGTGCTTCTTGTTGCATAGAGTACTATAAAATTTATAGTATAAATAATAAATTTAACAATTTTATCATTATAAATAAATTGTATTTAAATAAAACAACTTACATAAAACTGATTTGAAATCAGCCGATAGCAAATGCCGGGCGCAACACGTCCGCATCTCCCACGACGTTGGATGCATTGATTTTTGGAAGCCCATTCTAATCGAAGGCAGGAAAAGTTTGTTGTGGGATCACAACTCAAAGATTTTGTAAGGCAAAAGTCGATAACATATCTGATATCAGGAACTGTAATTGAGCTTTCGGCAATATTCGTTGCCAAAATTATCTTTCTAAAGCCAGTTTCAGCTGGCCTGAACACTTTTTGTTGTTCCTCTGAAGTTATGGAAGAGTGGAGGGGCAAAATTAACCATTTTGAAACATCGACAGAGTCAAATGAACTAAAATAAACAATTTTGTTGGTAATTTAATTATAATAAAATTGTTAAATATTTAATGAACTATTCAATTTACTTACCCAGATTTAATGCCGCAAATCTCAATCAACTGTTTGTACATTGTATCAATTTCCATAAAACCGGGTAGGAAAACTAAGACTGCTCCTCGCGTTGGAGCTTTATCACTTCGTAGCTTGAAGAATTCGGAGGTATTGAAGAGACTCCTTTCTTCTTCACTCATGCGCTATTTAATTAAAAATCATAATCTATTTATATTTTAAAATATAATTTTGAAAAAAATTACCTCCATTGGAACTTGCAGCTTTTTGCACTCATCTTGGTATTCTTGATAATCTAAACTATTTATGATTTTACCACAAAGCTCGTAACACTCGTTGAAAACGCGAGGCTCCTCTGACCCGTCAAGATCAAATCCATCCAACCCATATTTGCTGACTAAATTGTCCAAATACAACTCTTCAATTGGATAAATGGAAGGCTGCGTCACTTTAATTGATGTCGAAGAATTTTCATTATTCTTGTTAAAAACTGGAAAGTAATCCATGAATTTGGTGGTATCAAGAGTTGCAGACATGAGCACAATTTTTATGTCAACGTCATGTCGATCTATCATAATTTTCTTGATGACTAACATCAGAAGATCAGTCTCTAAATCTCTCTCGTGCACTTCATCAATTATTATGTGAGTGTACTCGCTCAGGTTCTTTTTCCCAATTAAGAGTTGAAGCAAAACTCCGGTGGTCATATAAATAATTCGAGTGTCGTCCCCAACTCTTCGGTCCATTCCAACCTGGTAGCCCACGAGACTTCCCAATGACCATCCTCGTTCATCACAAACTCGAGATGCGACAGACATGGCAGCAATTCGTCGTGGCTGAGTGACTGCAATCCTCACTCTGTTATTTTTTTCCACGGCATCATCCAAAATTATTTGAGGCACTTGTGTAGTTTTCCCACATCCCGTGAAGCCTTCCACCACTAGCACTTGACGATTATTTAATTGATTAAGAATCTAAAAAAAATAATTAATTAAACGTAAGTTATATTAATTATACAAAAGAAATAAAAATAGTATTATTACTTTTTGCTTGTAAGAATTAATGACCAAATGTGAAGTGTCCACTTTCCTGTTCTTCATGTCATATTTCCAAAAAACTTCTGGATCATCTAATGTTTTGTTGACTCCTGGGAACGACCCAAGAATTGTTGACCCCATATCTCCATCTCCACCACCCTTCTTTGGTACTTTTGGACGCGCTTTCTTATTCTCAATTTCTTCAACATCTGTTAGCGTTAATTTCTGCATCTCCAGAACCTTATTAGTAAATAAAACAAAAACAATTTTATTAATAATTATTATTATTACAATCTCCAAATATAAGATTAGATACTTTAATTAAAATATCTTCACCTTGTCATCCACAATCTTCTTATAGTAGCCCACATAATGCTTATTGTCGTCATCAATAAATGCAGTGGTTGGGACACGCCAATGTTCTCTTTCTGGATCTGGATTATCAACTTTTCGAACCTGAAGCTCTGGTGGATTGGTTCTGGACCATCGCTCTGGGGGCTTTGGTATCACAGGCAGAGGCCGAGTAGTAAAATAGAAGAAATTTTCAAGACCCGCTTGCTGTTGTGGCTGTTCCCTATTGTTTTGCATTCCTTCAACCTCAAGATTTTGATTTTGATTGTTCATCACTGAACCATTTGTGATGGTGTGATGGTTCTCTTCCCTATTATAGGCTCTACTTGTAGGCATCGTCGGACTCCGTCCTGAATGTCTTGTCTCATTTGGATAAGTGGTTGATGTATTTGGCGCACCTGACCCTCGACGCTGACCACGGCCTCGAGAATTCCAAGCTCTGCTCCCTTCATTATAGTCCGGCCGTCCTCGTCCCCTGCCACCCAAAATTATGTTGGCTTCTTCCGCATAATCCTGACTTCCCCGACCCCTCCCTCTATTCATTCTGGAAATTATGGATCATTAATAAATTGAAATTTAAGTTTATTGTTAAATAAACAAACTTACTTGAAATTATTGCTCTAAGATTCGGCAGTCTCTCTTATTTCATTCCTCAGGGCTACAAAAAGACCTTTCATCAATAAACGACAACAAGTTTCAACAAACTAAAAAAAAGAAAAGTGACGCTAAAAAATTTAAACTTACAGCTTATCCTCAATCCTAAAATGAATGAATTTTTCCCTCTCTTCTGCATGTGCTCCCACTTGCCGACAACGTTCCGTCAGCTGACCAAACCTTGGCGTTGTCGCCAGCCCCTAAATCTACAAGTTGACGATTGACGACGTCCCAAAAATGACGATGCGGAGCGGACCAATACCAAAAGACAAATGAGCCGACAAACTCAACTCAACAAAATTTGAAAAATTCTATGAGAGAGAAAATATTATGCGGGATTCTTGAACGGGACAAACTTTCAATTTCCACATCTGCTACACTTGAAGAATATCAACTTTCGACAGTGTTTTCGACATGTCGAATTGTTTGTGACAACTCTGTTGTATTTTTCAAAGAGGGATAGTCCAAGTTTTGAGCTAGATTGGAATAACAGCCGAAGAGACAAGGCTTCAACATGGTTTTAGCAGAATTAGGTCGCAAGATAACGACGGCCCTTCGGTCGTTGAACAGTGCGACCGTTATAAATGAAGAGGTTTTAAATGCTATGCTAAAGGAGATCTGCGCTGCGCTGCTTGAGGCCGATGTCAATATCAGACTTGTTAAAAAACTAAGGGAAAATGTTCGGTAAGAATTGCAAAAGCTTTTTGGGTATTGAATTAAGGTGAATTTCATTAATTTGTCAATTTGCAGGGCCGTGGTGGACTTTGAAGAAATGGCCGCTGGGCTGAATAAGCGCAGAATGATCCAAAGTGCTGTATTTAAAGAGCTTGTGAAGGTACATTAATTATTGCTTTGTTTTTTGTTACTTTTTTGTTGAAATGTAATTGTTTTTTTAGCTTGTGGACCCTGGAGTAAAGGCTTATCAACCTCTTAAAGCTAAATCCAATGTTATCATGTTTGTTGGTCTTCAAGGCTCAGGTATTTGTTTTAGAATCATCAATAATCAACTGATGAAATAGTTTAAATAATAATATTGATTCGCATAGGAAAAACAACGACTTGCACCAAGTTGGCATATTATTACATGAAAAAGGGATGGAAAACTTGTCTAGTTTGTGCAGATACGTTTCGGGCTGGAGCATACGACCAGTTAAAACAAAATGCTACCAAAGCTCGAATTCCATTTTACGGAAGGTATGTATTATAATCAACTTGATTAAATCCCGTTTGATTGTTGCTAATTATTTGTTGTTGTTTTGAAATAGTTACACAGAAATTGATCCCGTTATTATTGCTCAAGAGGGTGTGGACATGTTTAAAAAGGAAGGTTTTGAAATAATCATTGTTGATACGAGTGGAAGACATAAACAAGAAGATTCATTGTTTGAGGAAATGTTGCAAGTGTCAAATGCCGTGGTATGTGTTTGTTAATAAAAAAAATCTAATGAATAGATATTTTGCTTTATATTCCATTTTGTTTTCCAGAAACCCGACAATATCATTTTCGTGATGGATGCCACAATCGGTCAAGCTTGTGAAGCTCAAGCCAGAGCGTTCAAAGAAAAGGTTAACGTTGGTTCAGTCATCATCACAAAATTAGATGGTCATGCAAAGGGAGGAGGAGCCCTCAGCGCGTAAGAAGGATACTATTTTAATCTTGAATGAAACAATTTCATTCATTTGCTTGTTTTTTGCAGTGTGGCTGCGACTGAAAGTCCTGTAATTTTCATTGGTACTGGAGAACATATTGACGATTTGGAGCCATTTAAAACCAAGCCGTTCATTAGCAAATTGCTGGGGATGGGAGATATTGAAGGGCTGATCGAAAAAGTAAATGACCTCGGCCTAGAAGACAATGAAGAGTTAATTGAAAAACTTAAACACGGGCATTTCACACTAAGGGACATGTACGAGCAGTTTCAAAATATTATGAAGATGGGACCATTTTCGCAAATCATGGGTATGATTCCTGGATTCAGCCAAGACTTTTTAGCCAAAGGTAGCGAGCAAGAATCAATGGCGAGATTAAAAAGATTGATGACAATGATGGACAGCATGAATGACTCAGGTTAGGATTTTTAAAAATAATAATAATAACGTATTATTATAGTCCACAAAAATTAAAATTATTCAATATAATTCTAGAACTAGACAATCGAGATGGAGCAAAATTATTTACAAAGCAACCAGGGCGAATTATGCGTGTATCTTTTGGTTCTGGAGTTTCCGAGAGAGAAGTTCGAGAGCTGCTAACCCAATACACAAAGTTTGCCGCAGTGGTCAAGAAAATGGGTGGAATCAAGGGACTTTTTAAAGGTGGGGATATGGGAAAGAATGTCAATCCAACTCAAATGGCAAAACTCAATCAACAAATGGCAAAGATGATGGATCCTCGTGTATTCCAACAAATGGGTTCGTTAAAAGTCATAATAATTTTGCATTTTAAAAGATTGTCATTTGAATTGGTTATTTGCTCAGGTGGTATGGGAGGATTACAAAATATCATGCGACAACTTCAGTCAGGGGCAGGAGGACTAGGAAGTATGCTTGGAGGGGGTGGAGGTCCAAGTGGTGGGAAACGTTAAGTTTTTAGCCAATGTAACAATTATTTGCCAACGTTGACCGCGTCCAACCTTATACAAAAAAAATCGATTTTGCTACATTATATAATTTTTATCTGCTGCCCATCTTTAGATCTAGATATAAATACACTAATTAAGAATTATTATTGGTAAGCTATATATATATATATATAGTTCAGTTGTTTGCATGTGATAAGATGATGAAGTTCCATTTCGAAATTTAATATATGATGTATTTGAACGAATGTTGAATAATCCTTTGTGTTTTGATTATTTATTTATTTTCACTAAACCAAATGACTAGCATATTTTTAACTTTATCAATCGTCAATTTAAAGTGGATAGAACTGAGTCGCAGCAGAAGATTGGAGTTCAATCTGCGCCATTTTAAACTGCAATCGCTGCACCCACTTGAGTAACAATAGATTGTGAACCGGTCCACAGTAAGGAGACGGAAATTCCAAGCCCCCACTGGCTTGTTGTTGGGATTGTGAATTATTATTGCTAACCTCTGCTCGTTTGCTAACATTTGGAGGTGGAAACCCCAAACATGCTTGAAGTCGTACTTGGACATGAGAAGGGAGCTGTGGAATATATTTTTAAGAAAAAAACTTTAATTTTTTGATATTTGTTAAATATTTCATTATTTCATACCTGTCCAGAGTGTGCGTATAATACTGGACTCCATAAAGGTAAAAGTCGATTGAAAACGCTAGAATTGCACTCCAACAGAGATTCCATCAAAGTCAGAAAATGTAGATTTACCATTTCAGCCAACTACAAAGCAATTATGTATTTTGTACTTAATAAAAGTTTTCACATAAAAACAATAAAAAAATGCATACCACTTTAGAGTGAGAAATTAGTTGCAAAATAGCAGGGGTAACTTTTCCCCAAAAGTCTGTCAATATGTTTGATGACACATTTGCCGGATCATTGGAACTTGCCATTTGTGCAGTAGGTCCAACTTGTTCCAAATAAACTGTCCAAACTTGACATAAAATGAACGCATGGAAAAGTGATGACATGTGAAGCACGGATGCTTTCGATTGTTCTGCAAATCCTGTCATTATGACATGAACATGGTCAGCTACATGACAAGAAGCTTCCAATGGAATGGGAACACAGGTCACCAAAGTGCTATGACCAAACATTCCAGTGTGAGTCAAAGCTCCAAGAAGAAGCCAAGACAAAACTCGAATATGGGCAACGCAGTCCAGAAATTCTTTTGGGCTGTAAAAATGTTAACCAGAAAAATTACAAAATTCTTTCTCGTTTACCATTTAAGAAGCCATACCCTTGTTGGATTGCAGATGGTGCATTGTAAAGCCATGGAAGATGTCTTGCAATTGCTCTATTTTCTCTGTTATTTCCACGAGATATTTCTAGTGCAATAAATTGGGAAATTCCTCCTTTGATTACGCCTCCCAAAGTGTCATCATTCAAACCACAGCCAATTCCTTTGTAGTTACTCTATATAACAAAGAAAAGAGAATATAAAATTTGTTACTGTTTCAAAATTATTTTATTATATGAATGAGCCTCATACTATGAGATTTACTTTGATTTTGCTGAGGGAGTGAAAATCAGCAAGAAATTCCAAAGAGTCTGTTAAATGTTGTCGCATGCTTTCTGCGGCTCCAGTTGTGGGTAATGACACTGGTTCTCCACCCCCTGGAAATTTTGGATATCCTTCAAGATAAACGTAAGGAGCCAATGATCCGCCAGCATCCTGTGGAATTAAACAATATTCAGTTTACGAAAATTGTAATTTAATTAAAATGCAAACTCACTTGAAGAATAAATGTAACCAACATTAGAAAATTAGCGTCAGGAATGCTTGACTTGAACTTCATAGCTTGAACAAGTTCAATTATAGCCACTCTTGTTAAAAATAGTTTTTCTCGCTCCTACATATTTGAAAAAAATAGCAATTGTGATATAAACTCAATTAAATGATAATTAGATAATAAATACCCTTAGAAAGCCACGATGGCACAAATGACAAATTTCTGTCAGCACGTTATATTTCAGCCCCATATTTGTGAGGGCAAAACTCAATACTTTTGAGAATGGATCCAAAATACTTTTGAACGCAGAAATTCCAGGTAGTCTCAAAAGACATGACATTGTCCTTAGAATTGCATCAACTCCTTTCCCATCTTGCACAATTGTGAGAATTTTTCTTAAAAATGCTTCGAATTGGGGAATGACAGAACTCCAAGTTACTGATGCAGTTTCAAGAGGCAGACATTCCAAATATACAGCTATATTATCAATTATCGGAACCACTGTTTCCATCAACAGAGATTTTCTTGCATTTAGGGCCTTGAAATGGAAATACATACGGATAATTAATTTTTGGAAGAAAAAACTAAATGGGAATTAAAACTTTAAAGAATACCTCTAGAAGCATTTGCAAAGGAGCAACTGGATTTAATTCTGTAAAATCCGTGAGTGCTACAGAAATTGATTTAAATACGTCTAATTTCACACGGTCTGGAAATTTTGTTTGAAACAACTGCACAAAGACCCCGTATGGAGATAGTTGATGAAGTACACATCTCAGAAATTGATGAGCAACTGTGCAAACTCCTCCTCCAGGATGAGCTGTAGTTGATTCTGCTTGCCAAGCAAATAGTGGACGAAGGGCGATTCTTGTGACAATTTTCAAAATTTCTGGCATCATTGGTGCAGCAAGGGATGGTTCTCGATGTATAAATGTCTCAAGGGCTACCAGGCACAAGCCAAGTTCTTCATTTGTGTAATTTTCTAGCACGATACCACATTCCCCACAACGATCTTGAATGCATTCGTCACCAATTCGCAGGCTGCTTTGTCTCAAATGCATTGCCGTTCTATTGTTTCCCATTTCCAAATGAGGTACAAATCCCACAGATTTTGAAGCATCCATTTGAGATTGTCTTCCTCCTCCATTGATGTTGCCAATCTGATCAGTTTTATAAATGCTACTGCCAGCACCACCATCAGAAGCATCATAGACATGACCTTGCTTGACCAATTTCTTGGGAGAAATAGGAGAAATGCTTCTTCCAAATGTCTGTAGTAATTAGCCAAATCAATAATTAAATTATAACAATTATTATAATAATAAAATAAAATAAACAATTACAACGTACATCACTTTGATGCAAAGCTTTGGTATATTCATCCATTTTATAGCTTTTTGATTCTCTTCCTCCTAAATTGTTAGTCATACCTTGACATGGTTCCATCGGACTTTCATCCACTCGAACTTGTGGCCCTAATGAAATCATGTCAGATCTCATAGCTTCTGGTGATCCATGCTCATCACTCCCATAATTATCTCCTCCCATCCTTCCACTACTAAACTTTACCGTTGGGGACAAAGGAGGAGGATTAAATGTTCCTACTGGAAGCAATCTCTCTAAAGGTGGAGCAGGGATGTTTGCAATAATGATTGCCGATTGAACGCTGAGACTCCACGGAAATTCCGGCTTTGTAGAAGAGGAAGATTTCCCATCCCCTCCACTTTTACTGCTTATGCTTGTCCCTGTCGAAGAAGAAGATTTGGAATCATCCCCTCTGTCACTAAACAGCCAAGATTTGGATTTGTCGGATGAGGCAGACAGTGGACCAGAATCCACAAGTTTAGGACTATCCCCAGCATGAACGATAACAATGGATTGAAGTTGGTCTGCCTTTTGGAAGCCTTCGTCTTGATGAACAGAAGCTTGTATTGATTCTGTAGGATTGGTGATTACCACAAGATCTCGAAATGATTTCTGGAAAATCAGAACGATAATTATTATTAATTTTGCCTGTGTATGTATAAAAAAATAACGTATACCAAATCCCCAGAACCATGAGATTTTGGAGATTCTGGAATAGCAGCTAGTTCAGGTTCCATTTCATCTCCATCATCTTGAGATGACATGTATTCAAAAGAATCAGCAATTCCTGGAATTGGTACAACTGCTGTAACTGTAACTCCTGAAGATGAAATTGCTTTTTTTGTTGTTGAGGATGCCGAAGTCGCTTTTACACTGGAAATGCTACCAACACTTTTCCTATGTTCTCTTTTTGTGCTAAAGCTTGGAGAAATGTTTTGCCCACTTAACGGTGTCATTGGTGGCGTCTCATGTTCTGTGATGTGTTCTAAATCTGCATTTATTAGAGTTCCTCGACTTACTTCTAAAAAATTCAAGTTCAATTAAAATGTAAAAAAACGTCTTTTTAAAATGTCGGTAACTTACCTCTTGAACGACTTGGCTCATCCAAAATAAGAGTTGACGGAAGTGGTCTGCATCGATGTTCTTGATAGTTTAGGGTATTCAACACAATTCGCACTACCGTTTGAACTTGATTTGACAAAGGAAGAACACCATATTCATATTTATAAAGGATGACAATTAGGGAGACGAGCCAATGTTTTCGAATATGTGATTCTAAAAACCAAAGGGAAAAAGAAGGATGCATTCTAGAGCCTGCATTTTTGTTTGGTGCTGGACAATAATGAAGCAATGTGAGAGAAATTGGAAGAATTGTTGCCCCCACTCGAAAATTCTGATCCAGAACCTGTGGCAAGTTGGAAATAAACGAGTTAAAAATAGGAGAGCCTCGAACTCTACTTGGTGTTAGGAAAAAAGCTTTTTCTTGAGGATTATATCCAAGTAAAATGGTGACGTGGCGAAGGACTGCTGTTTGCGTCCTTCCAAGTTGCTTGTTATCGCTTGGAATTGCCTATTGGAAATTATTAAATTATACTTAAGTATAGTTGTCGAATTATATTAAAATCCTGTACCCCTCTACTATATCTGGAAAGAAATTGCATAAAGAGGAAAATCAACAAATGAATTGTCTCTTTGTCTGATTCCTCCACTTCGACAATTCTGTGAAATATTGGTGTTAAGTGACCATCATCTCCGGCAAGAAGGCCATGAATGTGTCCATCTAATACCAAAACGGAATATCAATAAATATTTTTTGTGTCAATAAAATTTTATTTTGTAGAAATAAATCCCACCAACGCCATGTCGAGATCCTTTTCGTTTTAAAACGGGTGCTGAAGATTGGCGACAGTAGGGTCTGTCTTTGTCTGTTTCGCAAAACAATAAAAAAAACATATACAGATATTTCAAGTCAATGTCAAGTAAGTTTTCAAATTACCATTCTTTTGAAATCCTGATGGTGCAGACATTGTCCTTTTATATGGCCATTTAGTACCAAGACTAGAATACAATGTTTTGTGACCATGATTTCCATCTGATTTATTAAGTGCGTCCTGAACTCTTCCAAGTTTCTTGATAAAATGATCCATGCTGCAATCAATGTGCCTCACGTCTTTTGAATATGAAATATCCCCAAGCCTTTCCAACGTTATTTGCGCTTCGATAAACAATGTGTCAAAGCAATTAAGGAAAAAGTCCCAACGCAAGATTTTTCTGTCACTGACAGAATTAATGAGGAGATATAAAGACTGAAGAATTACGGGGCGATCAATTATTACTGAGTCGAATTGGGCTTCCAAACAATACATGAGAGCCTGTAATGCAGCATCATTAATTGTTCCAAGATAAAGAGCGGCTCGCTGTGCTACTGAAACATGGGGATCGTCCAGCGAAGAAATTGTATAACACAAAGCGTTTGCCAAAGCTGTTTGAAGTGGTTGGCTTCCTTTTACAGGATACGCATCTATAAATCTCGTAATTGTTACGACACGTTCCACTGCAATTATTATTATTAATGGCAATTATTAAAATCAAATTAAGAATTTTTAATGTTTTTTTTGCATACAAGCTGTAAAACGACGCCTCCAATCTGAGCTTTGAAATTCTTCTTCAATTTGTTTCCAAAATGTATCTGCTCCAACTGGAAGTGTTATACAGTGAACGAGAATCGGAACTGCATGTTCACAAAGTTGGCTGTATTCAGCGTCCATCAGTTCCCATAAACTGAACAATAATATCATTTATCAAAATTAATTCATTTTTCATCAAACAAAATAAACGAAAATCATACTTTTTGATCAACAGATTTTCTTGACACCAAATGACAAAGCCTCGATGTTCTTTTGCAGCTTTTAATAAAACTTCTTCATGTAGAAACATTATTTTCAGACATTTCAACAAATATTCCATCAACTCAGGATCTTTTTGGTTGGGAATTTTCTAACAATA
This sequence comes from Proisotoma minuta, assembly GCA_034698145.1. Classification (NCBI taxonomy): domain Eukaryota; kingdom Metazoa; phylum Arthropoda; class Collembola; order Entomobryomorpha; family Isotomidae; genus Proisotoma; species Proisotoma minuta. The sequence goes on from JAQIXN010000513.1 coordinate 14,764, forward strand.
TAAAACAAATAATATATAAAATTTCGATGATTAAAAGTATTCATATAATTTTAATACTCTACCTTTAACAATTCAAATGTAAATTGAAGATATGGTGGAAGTTCTTCAATGCAAAACTTGAATTTTCCAACACTAGTTGACCAAAAATCTTTGTCCGATTCTCCAAACTGGTCTCCTTGTACTTCATCTCCAACAAGTCCGACAGAGGATACATGTGCTAATGCAGATGCTATAATATTTTGGAAAGGATTATTTCGGAAAAATTGAAAACAAAAACCTGACATTTTAAATTGAAACATTTACCAGTTTCTTGTTCAGTAATAGTGACCGCTCGTGCAACAGCTTTAACAACTTTCTCTGAAGGCATAATCGGGGTCAAATCCATGTCAGAACATGTCTCAACTGTAGCTGTTAGTATTTGTGGCATATTCACAATTATCCCTTCCAACCCCATACTTTCAGATTTTGGAGAAATTGATGGCTTCACATCCAACTTTACTTCTAGTTTTTGAGGTGCTTCTGGGAATGATTTAGAACCAAATTCTCCATCTGGAGATAACATGATATCGGGTGGAATGGCTGTTTTGTGAGGGGCCAACTTTTCAACAATTTCTAGAGCAAGTTGATACCAAAGGACGGACATTTCACAAAATTGGCACTCTGAATTGCCTGAATTGGCATTATCCTGACAAGTGTGAGTGCCTGGCCAAGGCATTGCAACCATGTTGTGGAGAAGAGCCATCGCATCTTTTGCAACAAGGGACTGGAGACCTTTGTGCTGCTCTACTTCTTGCAGTTCCAGCTAATACACAAAAAAAATGTATTTAGTATAACTTGAATGGACTGAACAAATTAAACTAATCTAACCTGCTTTAAGATAATATCCAACATGAAAATAAATGAAGAAAGCATTAGTTCACTTTCTGTCTGTTTTTCAGTGTGTATCGTAAAGTTTTCTTCTTCGTCAGATAAAGAAGATGCATTTGGAGAGTCATCTTGACAAATTGCAGCTAAAACAATTAATCAAATCAGTAAAACAATTATGCAGCAGAATTATTAAAGTAAATTATACCAATGATATCTTTTGAAGCATCATTTGATTGTGTAGAGACACTTCCTCTTTTCACAACTTTTTCTGTCTTTGGTTTTATTCCCTCTCGAAAAATGGAAAAGATGAAATAAAGTGGAATTACAATCTCAAGTTTTGACAAGACCTGAATAAATTTCATATTGATGGTCAATATCAAATATATTAATCAATATTTAAGTATTTAAACTGTAATTTATTTTACCTGCAGCCAGCGCAGAGCTTGTTCTTTAACTTTGTGAGAAGTTTGATGAAATCTCACAGCGATAAATTGATACATTTGTCGCGCATCAAAACCAAGTGGATTCATTTCAGGGTCCATTACTTTACTCAAAATAATTTTAAGTTCTGCCATTTCCTCTTCAGGAACTTCTGATGCCATTGACTCCATCCAATTTGGCATTATCTGACTCCATATTTCAGGAGAAATCACTTCATATGGAACCAGACAGAAAAGTCGGTTGAATCCTTCTCGTAAATGAAAAGTTCTTGAAGAGATCACATCCCAGTGACCACCAACTCTGGCAAAATCAGGAGGATGGGGAAGTAAACAAGATACAAAAGTGTCAAAATTATGCTTAATAATCTTCTTCAGCCATGGACAAACAACATCAGCCTTTAAACGTTCCAAAGCACTTGCAGATGGATCTATCAACAAGAAAAATCATAACATTTTAATTATTATTTAAAAAAAAATAAGTATACTTAGTTTCTTACCATCTCCCAAATATGCTGTGGTATTAAACCACTGAAAAAGAGATGAGAGAAGTCTGCATAAAATATCTTTTGGCACTTCTTCCTCTGGGCTAAAAAATCCGACGAGAAGCCAAATTCCAAATTTTCCCATGAGTCTTCTCTCTTCAATTGGAATGGGATCTGTAAACTCTCCGTCAGTAAACAGTCTTAATCTTGCGAGTGGATCCTCTTTGGCACCTCCTCTAGTTGAAAGAGGTTCAGCTTCAAGCAGCAGACTGACAATCGCTTCCACATGATAATTTAAGATTTCAGTATCATTGTAATTTGGAGATTGTACAGCTAGATGAAAAACATGATCCGCTCCACGCCGATTGTTGTGACGAATGGAATGACATTGTTGACAGTAACGAATGGGTTTATTCCCATTGTAGAAAGCACACTCGGAATCAAAGCAAATGACACCATTCATAATTTTTTCTGGGCCTTGAGATCGACAATTTTTATTATCACACGACGTCCCCGTTCTGCTGATGGGAAGATTAACATCATACAAATGTTCTATGGCGTTTGGCTGCTCGCTCATTAGCCGACTTGAACACTCTTGACACAGAAATAGCGGAGGAGGATTCTCAGGGGCTAGAGATATCCCAATGGAATGGTCAAAACACACTTTAGTGGCATCCGCACAACCTCCAGTATTATGAACACTGCACATTTCGCTTTTACATACAGGAATTTTGTACCCTGTAATAAATTGATGATAATATATCATTCGAAATAAATTATTAGTAAACATATATATTTCATACTTCCACTAAATTTGAAAGTAATATTCCTTCTGTCGTATAGCGTGGGATTATGATGAGGCCAATAGTACACCAACAAATTTATTGCAACATTTCTTGCTTCTTGAGTACCGTAGGCTACAACGCAGAGGAGGTCTTTTATTGCATCTCTTTTGTACCGCATCACAGCTTCCACGACTTGGCAATGGAATTCTAAAGTGATAGCATTAATTAAACAGATAAATGACATGAACAATTTCAATACAAACCTGCTCCGCTCGTATACTGGAAAACCATCATGAGAACGGCACTAATTGATTGGGTGGCATAAGCAGCTTTCTCTGGTGCTTCTTCTGTCCTATCTATTTGCATGCATGCATAAATTTAAATGCTATTAAACGTACTCTTTCAATTAAATAAAAGCTATTCAAAATCACTTACAAATTGTGAATGGAAACAAATAGTAGCACAAAAGGTCCAGAATCTCTTTGTGCAAAGACGCAGGGAACATTCCAAGGGAAGATGCCACAATATATGGAAGAGTATCAACATGTTCATGTTCCAAAAATGGGAGAAGACAACAAATTGTGTGTAAAATGTTCTGACCAAACGCTGCAAACATTGGTTAGGTAAATTAGAGAAATGACAAATATTTTGTATTATTGGAAATACCTTGAACACCGACTTGAATCACTGGCGTGACATCAATTAGTTGAACCAGAACCAAGAACAAAGATTTATAGTCCAAATTAGGAAAGAGTTGCATTCGTGCTGAATCTTCTAGCCGAGATTTCAGCATCTCCAGTGGAAATGATGGGACGTCTTTCAGTACCGCTGTCAAAAAAGACAATATAATTTTTTTTTAAATAATTTTTAAAGCTTAGAAAATTCCATTTTTCGACATTACCCAGTAGGGTCTGTGAGAAATATTTGAGGGTGTTTGAAATATCGAGGCCTGAGGGGAGTGGCATCACGCCATTTGTTAACCTCTGATGGTAATCCTGAAGATTTCTGATTTTTGCAGTGAATGCTGCAGCTCTCGTCCCCATTTTGCCACAAGACAACTTCCGCTTGCTTATCCAACACTTATTTTAAGGACTAATACGATAAGGATGCAGGTAAAATGAGATCATTTTATGAGACTTTTTTATTATCCCTTTTGTTTATTTGTGTTATCCTATACCACCTAACAAAAAATGCATGATAACAACATGTGACGGGTGGGAGGAAGATTTCATTTGGAATACGGGCATTTCCCATCGTTTTCCGAGAAAATGGCATAAACCCCGAATTTAAGATTCTGCGACTCACTGCGAGTTGAGACTGCAATAATTTGCAACGCGAGTATCATTTTGCCTCGTGTTGGAGAGGAAATTAAAAAAAACCTTTGGAAACTCGAAACTATCCAAGAAAATTACAAGAAACATTTCGAAATGTGCAAGTTTCTATTTCAGTAATTTTGATATAAACTTTCTCAAAGTAATTCGACAAATAATCAAACATGTCGACGACAGCAAGAGCCTGGGAAAACAATCTGGACTCGGCGAATCCTTCATCGGAATTCAATCAGCTGGACATTGGAGGGGGTGGAGATGCCCCCATGACTTTGACCATGAGAAAAGAGTCTGACGATGACGAGGAATACGACGACTTTCGCACAAAACGAAATCTAATTGTTAATTATCTCCCACAAACTTTTACGGACACAGAACTTTACAACATGTTTATTCCTTTTGGGGCCCTCGAAAGTGTTCGAATCATGAAAGATACTAAAGTAAAGAATTATTATTATTTAACTGAAATTTATGTACATAAACTAATATAATAATTGATAATTTAATTAAATTTCTTAAACAGACTGGCTACTCTTTTGGATTTGGATTCGTTAACTTTGTAATTGAGGAAGAATCAATTGTTGCCCAGTCTTCGATGAATGGCTTTGAAGTCTCAAACAAAAAGATCAAAGTGTCCTTTGCCCGTCCTCCTTCTGACGACATCAAACACACGAATCTCTACATTACAAATCTCCCCAGGGACATTTCAGAAGAGGAGCTTTTGTCTATTTTTAGACCTTTTGGGACAATCATTCAAAGAAAACTGCTCAAGGACAAGTACACCAATTTGCCGAGGGGAGTTGCCTTCATACGCTATGAGAAAAGGGAACAGGCTTCAAAGGCCATTAGAAAGCTGAATAACACTGTTCCTTCTGGATGTGAGGAAGAAATAAAGATAAGGCTTGCAGAAGACCATGGGAAACAAAAGGCAGCTTACTTGGCTGGATTTAAAGCAGGAATTTCAGTCCCAAGACAAAATGAACAAAAGTGGAGATCCAAAAAGAAACAAAATCCAAAACAAAGTCGTAGTCGCAGCTCTCAAATTAGTTCTAGTAGTAAGCCTAAATTTTCAAGAAAAGAGACTCATAGTTAATACGCAAAAAAACTTTTAATCTTTCGCAATAAAATTAAGTGATATATATAAATTTATACCAAAAACAGTATTTCGTAAATGTTGACCCCAATAAATAAACATTTGTAGAAGATTAATGAATGCCGTGGGGTAAAATTGTTTTGTTGTATGAAGCTGGATTTCGAAGCTGTGAGGCTGCATGGGTTAATTGAATTGATGCGTCGGGATGAGCTGAGGTTGAAACCATGCATTCTCTTTCCAAAATCTATATAAATACAACAGAAACACATTAAATAGGTGACTTATTTTTATTATATAAAAAACTTACTTGTGCGACAGATTCTAGAATCTCTTCAAATCCAAGCGACAAAGCCCACCTTCTAATTCTATTTAGCTCCTTGTAAAACGCATTATTCTTGTCTGGCAACTTCTTGCAATTTCGTAACAACTTTGTCATATCATTATTAACTTGTTCAGGGCTTATCCAAACAGTGCTGGGCGTTCCACCGTAACTTTTTTTCTCTGGAGGCTTAACTGGAAATGTGGGGGCTATGGGCAGAGATCTGTTCGTAACAAATTCTTCCAATGGACCCAGTAAATTAATAGAGCCAAGCCAAGGAACAACATCCAGTCCTTAAAAAGAAAACTTTTTTTTGCAAAAAAAAACGAATATAAAATTAATTATTATATACCAGGTGGTAAAATAGATAACATAAGATTTGATTTCTTCTTGTTGTCTGCCCAAGTATAAAGAAAACCAAACCAATTGCTTCCAACTTCAACAACTGCGCACTTGTTATCAATTTTCAACGCTCCGTGAAGTAACACACAAAAGTTTGGCGTTTTCCCATCAAAATCCTCTTCAGGATCTTCACTTTTTGCAGAGCCAAATGTAGAATCCGATTTGAGAGGAAGTAATAAATGTCTTGAATGTGCAGCAGGACTCGCTAAATCATTTCCTTCCATAAATCCAATTATTTCAATTGTATCGGAAAAGTCATAGCGTTTCTCATGTCGTGAGGAAGGTTGCGGAGGAGGGCAAAGTGTTATTTTAGAAGAAAGATTTCCGCATTTTATTGTCCCTTTGTAAGGTGTAAAATCTTTTGCGCATAATTTTGAGAGTGCGCTACTGCAGGCCTATTAAATAAAGTTTTTAATTAATTAATATAATTTAATTAAATATTGTTTATAGTAATAAATCCTTACTTTTGATGACAAGTTTCCTTCTGGGAAATAAACCATGCCATTTCCATTTCCACAAGTTGTGTCAATTAGTTTCTGAAGCATTTGACAATTTTCTGTATAGTTTTTCTCATCAGATTCGCCTGACAATATATAATAATTGTTGGTAAAAATTTGCAACTTAATGAGCTTTTCATCAACTTACTCAGAGACATAACATTCATTTTACAAGGGAATGAAAATTGTCTCGTATTTTTCACAGCGTCTTTAAGGCATCCTGTCCCAAATCCACCTGAACCGTCAGTGACAAGCAAAATTTGGACAGGCACCGTCGTCCCCCATGTCTCATGAACAGTTTCTGAAATTCCACTTAACATGGCTTCATAATTTGTTCTGTCATAGTTGGAAATTGAAATCAGGGTTGAACGAATGGCATCGAGATCTCGGTCAAATGGACTGACGACTTCATATAAGTTGGAAAATGTCATCAATGTAACAAACTCGAGTTTGCAATGAGTTTCAATGTGGTCCAGAAATTGCTTTATGAGTTCAATGGCCAACGTTTTTCTTGTTGGAGTCATGTCGTCTTCCGAATCATTATTGCTAACTGTCGCTGTCCCTCCAGGTAATGGTCGACACATGGAAAGGGAAACGTCCAAGACAATAACAGTTGGCATTTTGGAGCAAGTTATTTAACACTGAAAAAATCAAATAAAAAAATATTGTCATTCACAAACAACAGATTATGTAATTGACATAAAAGTAAACTCTGCAGTAAAAAAAACATTTGAACAATCATCATCATCATAATATTTAATGAACCCAATTGATGACAAGCTAAAGCCAACAAGGTAATCTAAAGCAGAAGTAAAGTAAATTCTGTCGGTCATTGAATTTGTATTTAAATCATGAAACGGGGATATGATAAAGCTTATCACAGAATATTATCAGTTACATCAACATAATCAACAATAATTACTAATTTTAAGGCTGCAAGTTAGAAGGTCAGTAGTCATCAGACTCTCGCTTGCAAATAAAACATGTAAAGTTGCCCAATTATTAATATCTAAGTGAAATTAAAACTTCTTGTGACCAGTTTGACTCAAACTGTTTGAGTAATAATTATTTTGTTGTACCTCTCAGTCTGTCAATCTTAATCAGCGTTTAAATATAAACCTAATTAAATACACCAATTAATAAAAAGTTTCATGGGATGAAAACGTGAGAGTGGTAGTTATTTAATAAACCCAGAAGAAGATGTTATAAATACAAAATGCAATCTGCAATCTACGTCAAGTCCACAAAGCTCTGCAAAATGGTTCGATTCATAAAATATATAAAATGAAGAAAACTTTGTAATAAAGTCGAGAAGCCTCAAAATAATGTTGAGCTGGCTAAAGAAAATTAGTGTGGAGCCTGCAATGTTCTTGCAACAAGCAGGCGACACTTTAAGTTATGTTATATTTCAAAATCTTTTCATAGACAAGGTAAGACGTCAAAACTTTAGGTTAACCATAAACTTTTAAAATATTTCTTGACACAGATCTGCAAAGTACAACTGAATTACGATGAAAACATTTGCAAATTATACGAAACGATTGATGACGAGTTGAGCCCTGCTCAAGAATTCCTTAAACCAATGATGAATAAAATTCAAGAACAATCCTCAAACTTTCTTTTGTATAATTCTCTAGTGGAAAATTCCCTGCCAGTAATTCTAGTCTTGTTTCTTGGCGTTTGGAGTGACGCCACTAAAAGAAGAAAGCCCTGTCTTCTTCTCTCTTTATTGGGAAAATTATGCAGGTCAATTGGCCTGCTTATTAATGCATATTTTTTAAATTGGCATCCCCTCGTCCTTCTTTTCACCGTGTCCCTACCACATAGTATTGGAGGAGCTAATGGCGTCTTTCATATGGCTGCTTTCAGGTATTTTTTTCGTAAATAAAAAAATAGCTGGAAAATAATTGAATGAAAATTATCTCTGAAATTTTCAGTTACATCGCAGATTCGAGTGTTCCCCGTAATCGAACTTGGAGGTTGGGGATCGCAGAAGCATTTTGGACGTTGGGATCACCCGTAGGCCTTTATCTTGGGGCCTATTTATTTGAACAGGGAGGTTATCTCTGTGTTTTTTCGACGGCAGTGCTATTTCATCTTGTGGCTGTACTGTATACAGCATTTATTTTGAAAGAAGTGCCTCTACCAAGAATTTCTCATTACACGATTGGAAAACACGGCTCTTATGGAACAATGCCCCCACCCCCAAGAATACGCTGCTTTAGTGAAAATGTTCACGGCAAAGATGAGGCTTCTGATGAGGCAGAGTCCCTGCTTTATCAAGGATGTGAACCCACATCGGTAAAATCCCCAGAAAAAGATCCTGAAGGGGTTAAAGACTTTTTGGTTGGATCTCTCAAAGCTATTGTCAAAAAAAGACCGAATCATACAAGAAAGTGTCTACTTTCTCTTGGGCTTATCATGTTGCTTTATGGAATCGGAAATCATGGTCAGTGCTACGGCCCAAAAAATTAAAACCCAAAAATTATGTCAACCAACTAACGTTCTTTCTTGTTTAAATAGGAGAGTCTAGCATGAAATATCTCTTCACTAGAAACAGATTCCAATGGCGTGAACAACAATTCAGTCTGTGGACAATTTTCGACTCTGCAATGATAGTTGCAGGGCTAACAATCGTGCTCCCGATATTTAGTAAACTCTTTAGCTTTTCTGATCCTTTTTCTGGGGCCGTCGCAGCCCTCGGAAGGGTCTCCTCGCGACTCTGCATCGCTTTTGCCCCATCCTCGGAGTATTTGTATGCTGGATCAGCTATTGATATTACAGGTGTACTCGGTCCGCTGTCTGCCAGATCCTTGGCCTCAAAATGCGTACTTCGAGATGAAAGAGGTACATATATAATAAACTTTAATCATCAATTATTCTAAAGGCCTGATAACTTGAGTTATCTATAATTAGGGAAAGTGTTTGCATTTTTGGGATGCATTGAAGCTCTTGTGCCCTTAATTGCCGTGCCCCTTTACTCCATGATCTACTCAAACACGTTGGGGAATGCTCCTTCAACTATTTACTACGTGTCCGCAGCAATTGCCTTTATAATTTTTTTGATATTTAGGTAACCTAAAAATCCTCCAAATTGATTTTAGACTAAATTAACTTGCCTTTTTTTCAGTGTACTTTTTATATGTGCCAAATTGAAGATTATCGAGTTGAGTGGAACGGACACTTCGTCCCTCACAAATCCGCAGCAGGAAGAACACTTCTACAACACTTTGCGACGCTTTAGCTTATCTTAGAACTGCCAGGAACCTAGAAAATTAAAAATGTAAATTAGCAAGTTTTCGCAACATTTTAAGAACCGTTCAACGCTAATATGATTATAACCAAGTTAGAAATTGTTTTGTTGAGAAAATGTTAAAATAAATAAATCAATTAAAAGTTCTAACCTGCAAAATTCGGCGAAAATTGTCATTTTTTTTCTCTGAAAAATGATCGCGGATTAAATTCGGGCGACATGAGAAATGAACTGCATCTTATAAATTCTGTATAATGCAAAAATAATGCAAATATTATTCGCAAATTAAAAACAATTGTTTGTAAACTGATTATATCATAAACGTAATAAATAGCGATATCGTAATAGTAGTTAAACATGATAGTACAAATACATTGAAAAAAGAAAGAAGGAATGCATGATTGTCCTGAAACTCCTGAAGTTGCTTGATGTCACCGTTTTTTCTGAGCTATGAAGGAAAAGCTCCTGGTCCGAGTGAGACGATGACGTTCAAAATCGTCCCCAATTGACCTCAACGTTTGACCCAACTCTACGACCTCCCCCTTCATCTCCACATGGACGACCTTGGCGTGGACGACCGGCGGCTGTGGCTGGGTGGGAATTGGGGGAAACTCAAAGGTCAGGCTCTCAGTTGGCGTCTGTGTCCCGACGTTGCAGCCATCATGTTCAGGTGGAAGACTTGAACCTACAAAAACACACTTTAATTAACATTTGCCTCCAAAAATGATGTGATTTTGTTGTAATTAACCGCACGCCGTAAGGGTAGAAGTGTGGAAAGTGTGAGGGGCTCGGGGACGGATCGACTGAGACTGGAATATGACCATGAGGCCCTTCTGGCCGCAATTGGCCTGCTCTCGGATCGGTTCTGCATTTTAATTGTAAATGGTTTCAGTCTTAATTGCGAGCAACGTTTTGTTTTGACTCAGTCTTGATAAATGTTGTGGTGGTTTTGGTTTATTGCACTTGATCTGATGAATAGTGGTGAATGTCCTGGGCACTGAACTCTTCGACGCATTTGACTACTATTTTAATTAAATTAGTTGATTAATTTGAGGTGAAAGATAAAATTAAAGTTAAAAAGAAAAAAGAATATGAAAAAAACAACTGACTGAGATTGAAAACCACGCTCTCCCGCCCCTTAATAATTGAAGTCGAAAATTGACGTTCTTTTCGACAATTTCGACATCCAAGGAGCATTGAGGATGGGGGACGAAGAAGAGGAAGAAGATTACATGTCTGACGCATTTCTGGAAAAATGGTAAGTTGTTAATTGCTAATTATTTAAATGTCTTCATATTTTGAAACTTTGTTTTGTTCAGTGCTTCAAAGGACGTTCGACCGAGTCTTTTATACCGTCCGGGCGAGAAGAGGAAGCACGAACTTCTGAAGAGACAAGAAGAGGACAACATTCGAAACAAAATTGCGAAAAAGCCGTTAAAAGTCAAAGAGGCCGAGGGACGAGACGAAGGACTCAAAACGGAAATAGGAAGCGACAACAAGGGATTTCAGTTGCTCTCGAAAATGGGCTACAGACCAGGAATGACGATTGGGAAAAGTGAGGACGCCATAAAGGTGCCAATTCCCTTGGACGTCAAAATGGATAGAAAGGGGCTGGGGGTGAAATCTGAAGAAAAGAAAAAAGCTGAGAAATACACCAAATCCCTCGCCAAAAGACAGGAAGAGCTGGAAAAATTAAACGATCCTGAACAATTTAGGATAAGGGCTCAAGCCAAGGCAGTTCAAAAAGAGATGGAGAGGGATTTAAGAAAGGCACAGTCAGTTTGCAGGAATTTAGATACTCAAAATGTAATTCAACATTCTTTTCGACAAAAAACATGTATTTTAGTATTTTTTTTTTTTGAATTTCAGGATAAAACAGAGCCTCTTGAATCTTGGTACTGGCCAAAAGTCATCCAGCCCAAGAAATTAGTAGATGACGATATGGGACAATATTCAAAAACTGTGATTGATGAAGAATCGGAATCAGACGAAGATGAGGATGTCCCCGAAATATCTGAACAACTCTCAATTATAACTGAATACCTTAGAACTAGATATTTTTATTGTATTTGGTGCGGTACAAGTTATGCAGATAGTGTAGATTTAGCAGATTCATGTCCAGGGAATTCAAATGATGTTCATTAAATTAATTTCTTAGTAGTTTTTTTTTACAAAATGCAATTTATTTCAGCGAGTTAATATAATTTGATATAAAATTCAGTTTAATTTTAGCCGTCTCTGTCTGTGCAAATCAAACCTATTAATTCATAACTGTGGCACCTTAGGTAAACTGAAGTTTTGACTTTTTGAAAAACACCATTTGTCATAATTTCTTATTAATAGAGGTTAGAGCCAGTTTGAGGTGATACAGTTGTGAGTAATTACTGATCCCATTTCTTAAATTCCATTCCGTCTGGAGGACTAATTTCAACTTTTTTCTTGCCGACTTCTTCCCAATTCGTGCTTAGCACAGTGCCACCAGATTCTTGCTGTATAACAAAAACAAAATTTTAGAAATTGTTTCAACAGTTATATTTGCATCCTTTACCATTGACTTGAGCATAGCTTTTCGGGTATTTTCATCTCCACTTTCGTAAATCTTGGCAAATAGACTATTGACGTCCCCGTCGGGGTCTTCCTTTTCCTGTTTTTCAATTTCTTTCTCAACTTTGTCCCAGTCGAACTTCTTCTTTGACGAGGAAGGGTAAACTGGCTTAAATGCTACAAAATCAAAAAAATATTTTATATTCAAAATCATTTTTTAAATATGCAAAGCTATCTTCAGTTCCATACCATCATTTGTCTTCTCAACTTCCAAAGCAGGCCAACTTCCGCCTTCCAATTTCCGTAATCTGATTTCAATCTGAATTTTAAATAAACCATTCATAAACTTCCAAAGTCACAAAACTAATTTCAGAAACTACCTTTGTAGACATGATTTTGAATGAAGACAATTCCGGATTAATATGTTTAGCCAAGTGAAGTTCCTCCAGATAATCACTTCCGTCCGGATATTTTGCGGCCACACGAAACTATACACGAAAAGATGAAAAATTAAATTAATTAGCAAGTTGATGTTGTTTTGCTTACACTCTCATTGGAAAAGTCGATGGACACTTCTTCCTGCTTCTGGTTCTTGAGGAAAAGGGTGACGACGACGTCGGAATCCGTTTGATAAAAGTCCCTGCGAACCGTGGGCTTTGGAGGAGCTTCGGAAATGTGGAGCTCCGATAAATCTTTTGTGCTGTCGCCGTTCATTATGTTTAGCAATTTAAGGCTTAACCCGTTCTGAGAAAGGAAAGTGACAAATTAAAGATTTGAAACAATTCAATTTACGCAAGTTGCTTACAATTGAGAATAAGATAATTTGAGGTGGAGGAATTTCCTGGATTTACGAGATTTCCCGATTTTCACGAGAAAGTTGCGTTTAGAAAATTCTGGCAGATTTGTGCTTTTTACGCGGTCTCTTTCTATGGTAAATATTTGACGCTTGGCAAAACGTTTTGCACTCGACAAAGATTAATACGAAAATGACTCGAAACAAAGGAAATCAAAATGTTATGAACAATGCAGAAAATAGTTAAATGCATTAATTTGTAGGCAAATTCCATTTTACATCAAAACGACAAAAGTTTACAAGCAAATTAATGTCAAAATTTAATACTCGTATATTTAGTTAGTTAATATTTAATTCACAACAACTCGATACTAACAAATGAAATTATGTAAAAATACATATAAAAAATAACTAAAGTGTCAACAAATTCATTCTGTCAATCCAAGTACTTAAAAATGGTCATATAAGTATAAAGCGCATTTCATTAATTTCACAAAAGTATTTCACTCGTCCTGGTCAGCCTTCATCACTTGAATGCCCAATTTGAAAGAATACTTTTGAGAAGAACGTTCATCCCGAATCTCGTCCCTTGAAACGCTCCATTTTTGAAGCGTCTCCAATGAAATCAACTCCGTCAGCGGCGTCAGCTGCCTTTCTTTAGTTTCTTTGCATATCGCGAATCTTGGGAAATCATGATGTGGATAAACTGGAAGCTTGAACACGAACTTTTGAAGCTATATAAATCAAGGAAATTATAATTGTTGTATTCAGGTAATTTCACAAATTATTTACATTTGCCTTGATTCGTTTGGGAACGATATGATTTGGAGCTTGGGGTTCTCCCAAAATGACTTTTGATTGATAATGTTCAGCCTGCTCAGGTGAGCCCAAAATTGTGAGCCAGGCGTAAAATTTTTGATTCGCTGCCACTGCATGACTCATAAAATACTTATCATCGAAATGCATAAGGCCACAAGCCCAAGCTGAATCATGAACTGAAAAAAAACAAATTTAAAAATTTTGTGTATAAGTTTTGAAGGAGTAAATCAAATAAATGTCCAAAAAATGTTTTCTCACTAATTTCTCCATGAAGCAGATTCAAGGAGATTTTTGAGTCTTCTGAGGTTGGAATCCCATGCTTTTGGTCATAATGTTTTGGAATTTCCAAAAGTGGGATCTTCTCCCCTCGACATTTGACATTGGAATACTCGTGACACTCAACTTCCCTAAAATTAAATAAATAAAATTATTTTTCTTTTCTTTTTAAATAGCAATGACTTATTGATTTACCGATAGTAACATCTCTTCAAGTGATCTCTTGCTTTTGTGGACAACATTATCTGATCACAACCTGCAGCCACATTTCGGCACTTGACCTTCACGGCAGCCTAGAAAACACAATTCAACTATCATTATTTAACCCCAGCAAGATCAAGAATTTATCTAATTCTACTTACGTCTTGAGCCATTTTCTCTCCAATTAGACAGGGAAAGAATTGTCGAGATTTGCAGATAATACACTCCAGCATTTTCCTACTCTCCATGCATGGACCGCAGATGATGTGAGAATTAATGCAACTTTTGATTGGTGAAACTGAAAATTTCCGACAGAAATGGCATTCCAAGTACTTGACTATCATTTTGTGCTCTTGACTTTGAGTCTCTAAATTGCTGTTGTTTTCTGGATTCTGCTTTCCTCCGGATGTTGGTTCCATCATAGATTTGCTTGTAGAAGATAATATGCTGATGATTTCGTCCTCCATTTCATCTGAATGTGTCTCGTTATTTGAATTATTTTCTACAGGCGATACAGGGATGCAGAATGTAACGTCGGGTGAAAGTCGGCCCTTACTTGGTCTCGCCTTGCTGTACGTTAGATTGAAGGGTGACGATGCTTCGTGGAGCGTAGGAGATGGAATTAGTTTCGGAGGCTTTGCCTTTCGTGGTCCAGGCTTTCGTTTTCCTGTGGCTTTGTTCGATGTCGATGGAACTTCCCTCAAAACTGGCAACTGTTGGATTCCATTGATTTTATCTTGAGTTCCTTCTGATTCTGGGGTTAAAGGCTTAACTGCATTCACCGATTGATCTCGTGTTATCTCTATATATTCAGGGGAGGCGTTTCCATCACGGGCTTGTTTGTCGTTGTCAAAAAGGACGTATTGCGTGGTCTTACTTCGTGTTACCATTGGACGGACTTTAGAGGAGCCTTTTCCAGCCGCACCCGCTTTCCCGTCGTCGGAAGCTGAGGAAATATCTTTATCCGCCATTTGGAATTAAATTTGATGTTTACTCTTCAAAAGATGGTGAGTGAATGACAATTTCAAACAAACTGACAATA
The DNA here is from genome assembly GCA_034698145.1 of Proisotoma minuta. NCBI lineage: Eukaryota > Metazoa > Arthropoda > Collembola > Entomobryomorpha > Isotomidae > Proisotoma > Proisotoma minuta. The sequence goes on from JAQIXN010000513.1 coordinate 29,905, forward strand.
AGCAAGCAAACTGAAAAAGAAACAAACAACGCTAAAGCCGACTCTTATCTAATCTTAAGCGTGGGTCTATGTGTATATGAATGATGATATTGATGATATTGATGATACGTTTTATATCCATTAGCCATCTGCCGGCTGAAAGCTGCAGGACTGGACGCCAAAAGTTTATATTCGTTTACGGGATTTTTTTTTTGTTTGTTACACATTTTGAAGCTAAATTCATATAACTAAAATTACATATATGAAAAACATTATAATCACGCCGTGATTTATTCCAACGATGACCATAGATCTAGATATATAATACGATGACACATTATGTAAATGATAATTGACATTGATCTTGTGGGAATGACATAATGCTCCTGATAACGATTCAATATCAATCATTATCATCAATTTTGTAATTTTTATGTACATATGTATTCAATTGTATATAATTGATTTTCAATCACTGGCAATTCACACAACTACAAACATACTTTGGGACAAATATAAAGTATATGAATTAATATGAAGTCAAATTTTCTTTGGTTTCTTTTTCTCGTCTTTGATGTCCAATGTCAGCAAACTGCAAGAAATCAAGGAGATTGGGGAATACCGGATGAGGACATTAAAAATCTTGGGTTTTCTTATCAAGAATGTCGAATCGATACCACAGTTTCTACCTTGTTATCGTATGTCTTACAAAGTATATATTTACATAAAAACCTTATTATTTTAAAAATTCAATTAATAGACGATACGATGTGAGAAACGTTAGTTCGGCAAGATTAACAGAAGCAAATAATTACTTGGATGTTAGCTTGTCAGAAGATGGAAAATATGTAGAATTTACACTGCGTCGTTCATTGCTTGAATATCGAAAAGAAACTTGGACCGCAAGCATGGAAGTTCAGTACATGTTATTCTGCGATTCCGGAAATATGGACTCCCCAAAAGTTTACACATATCTCTTGATCATCGAAGACTGCAATGTATTTGCTCCAACCTTTGATGAAGAATCATATGCAATTAATGTGACGCTACCCCAATCAAAATTAAGCATTTTGAATCAAAATGATCAAATAATAGTCACAGATCTTGACATTAATAAAGATTACGCAACGGTTGAAGTGTCTTGCATTCAGCTAGAAAATTCTTGTCCCTGTGAAAACTTTAATGTAACAACAACGGATATTTCAGACTCTTCAAGTGCAGGCTACAAATATACCGTAGCAATTTCGGTTGTTCAAAACGGACAACTTTGGGACCTTAATGAGGGAGATTTTTTTAGTAAGTTATTTTTTTAAATAACTTTAATTTCAATTAAATTAATTAAAATTTTTAAGCCGTGGGTCTGCTTGCAACGGATTCAAATCAAAGCTCAACAATGCTCGTTGAATTTAGAGTTGAGGAAAAATTGGCATCTTCAGAAACTGTTAAATCAGGAAGCAGTACTTTGGGGTTGGCCGTTGGAATTGGGGCTGGTGCATTGGCAATTTTGCTTACCATTGCATTTTCATACACTACGTGGAGGAATAGGAAAACGAAAAATATTTTAAGGAAATTGACAGAGGCTGAAATTCGAGAGTTTTTGGATGGTTTTTCTGGTGGTTCATCGCTTCCAAAGCGTTCAGTGGATTGCAACACTCCAATATTAGCTATGCCTTATAACAAAACGTTTGAAATCCAAAGAGAAAAGCTGCGAATTGGTAAACTAATATTAATATTGATTAATAAAATGTTGATGAAATATATAGGCAAATAATTTTTTTTGAACAACACAAGTCCTCAATCTTTAAAACCTTCAATTTATAATGAAATTGTATTAATTCTTTTAATAGATGAGACGACAGTATTAGGAAGTGGATTTTTTGGAGTGGTTATGAAAGGGAGTGTTCTTCATGATAATGGAGAAACTACAACGGTTGCCGTCAAACAGGTCAAACGAAATGTTGGAGTTCTTTATTTCAAAGCACTGCTGAGTGAGCTAAAAATTATGGCTTATATTGGGAAGCATAAAAACATTGTCAGTCTCATTGGATCTTGCACACACAACATTAGGAAAAGTAACTAATTACTATTCAATTCATGATTGAAATTCAATTAAAACTTGCTTTCCATATTATGTAGGAGAGGTGTTCATTGCAGTCGAGTTTTGCCCAAATGGCAATCTTCATAATTATTTGCGAGCATATAGAGAAAATTTTGTGAATTTCGTGATGGATGGGAAACTTTGTGGATTCAGGTTTTAATTTTAGTTTATAAATGTAAGATGATATTCAGAAGAATGTTACTAAATTTAGGAGGGATAATTATGCGTACTCAAGAAGAGGCTCATATTCTAATAGCTCAAAACAAATTTCAACATTGGATCTTGTTAAATGGTCTACTCAAATATCAAGTGGACTAGAATACCTGAGCAATTTAGGAGTCATTCATGGCGATTTAGGTTGATATTTTAAAGACCTTTCATTTTGATTTCAATATTTTTAAAATGTTTTATTTTTCTTTAGCTTGCCGGAATGTCTTGCTTGATGCTCAAAGGGTCGCCAAGATTGCAGATTTCGGATTGAGGTTGACGCAGCATTAGTTTATTATCATCTTCATCGCATTCTATAAATTAGTATTTTATTTTATGACAGTCGTCGATTGGTGGATGTTTCAAATTATTATTACACAAAACAGACTCCAGTAAGTATTAATTTAATTTTAATTTTACAATGTCATCCTAATTCTCATATGTGCAGGCACTCCCGATGCCTTGGAAGGTATGAATTTAGATTTTTATTTGAATATTTAGTTATTTAATTTTTTGAACCTCGATTTCAGTGGATGGCAATCGAATCCTTGAAGGATATGAAATTTTCAACAAAGTCGGATATCTGGAGGTAAATATCTAGATATTTAAAATATATGCATTATTAAATAAGCATGGTTAAAATGTGTAAACATTTTCAGCTATGGAATTGTGCTGTATGAAATATTTTCACTTGGTAAATCATACGTATAAAAATATTTGAGACAATTTATGCGATTGTCTCAATTTTCCCGTTTTTTAGGACAAACACCTTTTCCTGGATTAAATTGGGATGAAACGTTTGTGGATCGATTAGAGAAGGGCTTGAGATTACCTCAACCACCATTTTCATCCGTAGACTTGTAACAACTGACGTTTCCTTAAGTGTATAAAGTACCAAATCTTAACTTTAATTTTAAACAGGTATGAGATAATGAAGGATTGCTGGACAGAAAACCCTCATGATCGACCCTCAATTTTCGACATTAAGAAACAGTTAGAATCCATGATCAACACACTTTTGATTCAAGTAATTTCACCAATTCAATCCTATATGCAAATTGATGTAAAATCTATTATGAACAGAATCCTGCAGAAGATGGGTACTTGAGAGTTCTTGGCCAAGAAAAATCTGTTTTCATAAATGAAGCAGATAACGAAAGTGGAGTTCCAAGGTATATAATTAATAAATATGCCGACTGCTAGATATTTGCATTTTATAAATATATTACTATAAACAATAAAGTTGAACTAATTCTATTTGAAGAAGGGCGGCTCTCACCATTTATTATCAATGAATTGTTGATTGTATTTTAACCGAACGGGATTTTTTCCAGGACAGATTCTTATCAGGCATAATCATTAAACTTTTATTGGCATGTTTGACCAATTAATGGATTTACCGAAGCACTCGAAGTTAAAATTGCCATCAAAAATATAAACACAGTAGAAATTTATGCAAAATAACAAAGTTGAAAGTTGAGGCAAAGGAGTTTATAATCAATCTCACCCAAATGTTTTAAATTTCTTTTGTTTCCTTTATAAATTTAATTACAGTTATAAAACCAAATACATCAATAAGATATGCATAATATATTTGCTTTATATATACAACTTTATATCAATTTTTTACATTTAAAAAAGGCTATATTATTCTTCCTTTGGAACGAACTATACCTAGGTCTATCATAGTTCGTTCCAAATATTTACAGAAAAATGCCAAGCAAAGGAATTATTAAGTCGCTTCAAAAATATTTTACACTCTATCAAAAATATATAATTATTCCCGTTCTTTGGAATCCAAAAACAGAAAGATATATATATGAATTAAATCATAAGAAGCTAATACATTGGTATATTTCGATGACTTTGCTCATTCTTTTAGACATTTGTAGTTTGTACGTTTGTGCCAAGCAATTGTTTACAAAAGAACACCGATTATCAGTTTATGTTATCTTGATGCAGTTATTAATTATATCTGTTTCATCAATTGGATGTGGTTTTTCCGCTGCTATTATTTTATTTGGCCCAGAAGGATGCCAAGCTTGGGCCAATTTAATAGTAGTTGAAAAACTCATAAAGTCAGGTAAATCTAAACGTAAACACACACATAAATAAAATCTATGTTGTTTTAATAATCTCAATTTACTAATTTGCAGTATCATTTTGTTCAACAAAACATTCGAAAGCTTTCCAAATATGGCTCCGTTGCATCAATTCCTTATTAACTCTGGCTCTCATGTATCCATTTATTTTTGGAGTATTTTTCATCATTTTGAATTTGGATCCTTACTACTATATTTTTATGGACTTGAATTTAAGAAATAATTATATTCTTAAAGTCATTCGATATGGTTTATTTGCAATTGGAATTTATGAAAGTATTCGGCTCATCGTTTTTGTTCTCCTTGTTGCCAATGCAGTCGTAGATGTCATTTTAATAGTACTTCTGCCAGAATTTCAAAAAGGAAAGCTACCAATATTCATTGCCCTTCACATATTGAATACAACAACAATTTTACTATTGTCAGCAAAAAAATTCCTTGACCCCATAATTGCATCTTACCTAGTGGTATCTTTAATTGTCGGAATCGTTAGTTGGTTTGGAACGTTCAAAATGATTATACCAATGCCTATATTTTTAACGCTGCCAACATTAGGGATTGTAGTTTTAGCAATTTTCCACCTTGTTCTTATACCAATTACACACGTTTACGAGGATTCAAAACTATATCTAGTAAAATTAAAATTAGCTACGCTAGTGATGCCCATTATTGGAGCCTTCAATCCATTGGAGTACCGGGAAAGACGAAAGTATGCGTTGAAGAAATTAAGAGCAATGATGCCAATTACGCTTCATGCAGGAATTGTCGATTACAGATTTTTTGCATTAAACGCCCAATAAAAATAGCATTTGATGAGAGTTTGATGTATTTTACGCTATCTGCAATGTTATCGATCAATGTTCATAAGTAACTTTCTGAATAAATTATACAAAATATAATATTTCTACATAAGTCTATGATATAATTTAAAAGTTTATGTTTGAGTAGTTTGGAACTTTAGGAGTCATCTAAATTGTCAATTATATTTGATATGAAATATACCAATTTCTTTTGTCATTCAATTTAACCAATAAAAACCAATAAATCAATATGGCTAAAACGTTATATATTGCTGCTAAAGTTTTAGCTGATTTTATAACATTTTTTCTGACCTTTATTCTATGTCGAATATAATATTCTACATTTAAATAAAATGCCAAGCAAAGGAATTATTCTATCCCTTCAAAAATACTCTAAAGTTTACCAAAAAAATATAACTACACCTGTTATTTGGAAAGTTGATGGCGAACTATTTGTAGAAAATTTGAATCAAAAGAAATTAATTCCTTGGTACGTTTCAATGGTCTTACTAATGCTTCTTAATGCCTGCAGTTCGTATATTTGTGTAAAACAGTTATTTGTAAAAGAGCAGCGCATTACAATTTATATAATAGTGATACAGTTTTTGATTATTTGCGTGAGTACTTTTGGATGTTGTTTTGCGGCCGCATTAATTTTAGTTGGACCTATTGGTTGTCAAGCTTGGGATAACCTAATATTGGTTGAAAAAATTGTCAAGTCAGGTAATTTCAGAGATTTCTAATAACTTTATTGCTATTGTAAAAATGTACATTAAAATGTAGTATTAAAATTTACAGCATCACAGCTTCGGACGAAATCACCAAAATCTTTTGATGTGTATCTCAGCATTATTACGCATTTGATTAATGTTGTATTCATGTACCCTTTTATATTTGGAATGTTTTTCATCTGGATCCGTTTGGACCCGTATTACTACATATTCAAAGATTTAGGCTTTCGGGATAATTCTGCTTTACAAATTATCCGATACATTTTATTTGCAGTGGGAATTTTCGAAATAATTCAACTCATCTTATTCATGTTGTTGATAGCCAATGGCGTTGCCGATATTATACTAGTTACATTTTTACCAAATTTACGCCGGGGAAAGTTCCCAGTGCTTGTTGCCCTTAAAATATTAAACATCGCAACTGTCTTTCTTTCAACAATGCACGTGTTCTTGGACCCGACAATCGCTGGATACTTAGCATTTTCATTACTGTGCGGAATAATCAGTTGGTTTGGTGCACTTAAAATGTACAGTGTTGTACCAATGCCACTATTTCTTACTTTGCCAGCATTAGGAGTTGCTATTGTGACTATTTTTCATCTTGTTCTTATACCAATTACACATATTTGAGGGACTCCGCCGTAAAACAAGTCGACTAATCCATAACTACAAATCTGATGAAAAAAGTTGCTAAAAATTGTCAATTTTTTTTATAACCAA
>JAQIXN010000514.1:0-36503 GCA_034698145.1 Proisotoma minuta
ATATTCAAAAATTAATTTCTCATGACCTAAGACCTGCATGGACCTCTAATTAGTCTCAATCTATCACAAATATTCCCCTCTAAAAGAAACAGAAAAGATTTGGGCCATGCAGGGTCTGGGATAAGTTTTATTGCCCCAGCCCAGAGGCTAGATTCCTATTTTTGTTAGCGAGCGTCTACCCAAGGCGTATTTATTTTTAAATTACATAATTTGTTTTTCTACAACACATTATTCCCAATTTGTGCAGATTGTTTTACTAAAATAGCCCTAAAATTGGTCCTATATTTTACAGCCATTGAATTCTTAGCCTATGCATAGAGATTGTTTTTGTTGTAAATCAAAATCCTTTTTTATACGTATCACTAACTCCAGTCGACGATAAAGCAAAGCACTAAGTGTGTCGGTGCAAAATCAAAATACTCACGAGGTTAAAGCCAGTCAAAAATAAGTTTCGACAAAAACTTTGACACAGTACAGGTTAAATATTCAGTTTTTCCAAAATTGTTTTATTGATTTTAGCTTACTCTGTTTAATTTTTTCAAACTTTTAAGTCTCTAATATGTCCCGAAAAAATCTCAACATATTGTTTTACTAAATAGCTCTAAAATTGTCAATTATTAAAAAAAATCGTATTATTGGCTACATGAAGTTGCAATCGTAACAAAAAGAGACCCTCTCGTCTCCTATTATTTTTATCCATCTCTAAAACATATAAATAGGAACCGTATGGTTAAAAATTTGGTTATCTGTTCATCACTGACAAATTCCTCAATATTGTTATATATGACCGTCATGATCGTCACATGCAGTATGCTGTACATGATTGAAAATTTTTAAAAAACTTTTCTATTTGTGTCAATTTTTGTTTATTTTCTATTTATGTATTTGTGTCAAACTTTTAAAAGTCAGTGATAGTTTTGTCGCGAAATAATTAATGAATATTTTTTTTTTTAAATGTCTCAAAATGCCCCTTGCTTGGGCGCGCAAATTAAGAATGATCACAAGAAACCGAATTATCATTTATGCAATTGATAATTGATAATTAATGATTTCAAGGCAATTTAAAAATTAGCTAACAAAGCGCTAACATAAAAAGCGATTTTGGCGCCTAGGCGCGGATGAAGCGCGCGGAGAGCTTGGGGATTGTAATATTCGAATTCAGCGCTTGGCGACACTGCTAAATGATACCTAACTTCAGTGTTCTGGCTTAAAAAATTTCTTGGCCACACCCCCAGCAAAGTGGGTGTGGCCTGTGGTTGATAAACATATTTTGATAAGTCTTTAACACACTGCTAAGCATATTATTTTGACAAATTAGAATATTTTTCTGCGTAAAAATGATGAAATAAATTCTTAATATTTTTGTTAAATAAGCAAGTTACACCCCCTGTTATTCAGGGGGTGGGGCCCATAGGGACTTATAAGGTGCCATTCTGTTCATCATTTGACATAATCTTTCTTCTGTAAAAGTTTGGAGGCACTGCGATTTTGCACGATGGGGACCTCTCCTCGTAAGGGAGATTTTATTTTAGCTTTAACAAAAATGACATCATAGCATTTTAACCATTCCTGTACCAAGGGGCTACAATTGTAGCCAACCGATTTTAAAAATTTAATTTCTTTCTAATGCGGCTTCTCAGAACTTTGAAACATTTTGTATTCCTCAACTAACTATCGAGGAACACAAAGGAATTTTTCCATTTGCGTGGATTGTGACACGCCCCCACAATATTTTTTTGAAAAAAATCTTCCTTAACTTTTCAATGTTAAAATCGAATTTTACCCATCTTTTACCAAGGGGCTACAATTGTAGCCAGTGACGTCACATTGTAAAATTAAGGCGTGCATTCCAGTAAAATTAGAAATTTTGAATAAAAGCATCCATATTTGAAATTTTACGAAGGAAACTACTTTAAGGGCCTACAATAATTGTTTTTAGGCTGATTGACCTTGACCACACCCCTTTCATTTGGACCACCCAATATAATGTCAACTTAAATTTGTACTAAAATTTGACATAAAATCATATACAAAATTGGAAAGTTAATTAACTGAAATATCCTTAGACAAAATCAATGCTAACCACGCCCATAAACCACACCCCCTCAAATTAAAGATGTGTTAGGGAACTGGCTACCATATCGAGTAAGGTGTCATTCGAAAGATCTCGGAAATTCTTATTCAGTAATTTACAAAACTTTGTTGTGGGTCACACCCACAACCAACCACACCCCACACATTGTCCGTCTGTCTGTCTGTCTGTCACCACCATAACTTTTGAACAAAGTGTCATAAACGAATGAAATTTTGCACACATGTCAATAAGGTCAAAAAAAGGTCAAGTTTGAAAATGGATATGATCGGACCATGTCATCGTCACAATGACATGTCCAAGGGACAAAAAATATCTTTTTTGCATATGGGATCTCATTCGAATGATAATTTTAATCAAAATTCAAAAATGCATCACTCATTTTTCTCAAATGTCCCTGGGACGAAAAAACGTCACAAGGACATGTTCCTAAGACGAAAAATGTACAAATGTCACAATCAGCACGATTTAGCTAACTCTCCGCTACATATTTACACCTGTTTACAAAGAACATTTTCAAACCTGTACATATATCTTGGTTTATACGGAAACAATTGTATTTAAGAAGTGGCGATTGTAAAATAATACTTATGGAGGGCTTTATAGGATTACCAAAATTTTGTAGCACAATTTATTTTAGGTAAAATGTATAAAAAAAAATATTTTTATTACAAAAAAATTAAATCAAATTACCTTGCATGAAAAAAGAAATTTTGAGAGGCGTGGTCGGCTGTGGGTGTGGGCCAAGACATTTTATTATATTTAACTTGAACAGGCTCTAAAACGTGGTCAAAATGATACCCCACTCAATATAGTTTGCTGTACTTAAAATTGTAAAGGGGTGTGGTCTCATGTGGGTGTGGTTCAAAATTCCATTATAGACTTAATTGTATCAAGCTTTCCGAGATCTTTCAAAAGATACCCCATACCTAGTTACGGAAATTCTTATAAACAGTTAGATGACAAAGGGGGTGTGGTTTCTAGTGGGTGCGGTTTGAACTATCTTAGTTAAAATTTTTAAACCATAATCCAAATTACATTTTCACGGATATGTTACATGTTTGATTTCATAGTTTAATGTATTTTCTAAACTGTGGGTGTAACTGTAAGGGGTGTGGCTTAGGTCACGTGACCATAATTTTCCCTTATAAGCAAATTACTTTAATTAGCATTCATAAAAATCAAAATTTTTGTTAAATTTGCATTTACAAAAAAATAGTTTCCCACCCTTAATTTTGTTGGCTACAATTGTAGCCTCTTGGTATTATATGGAGTATCACCATGTTGGCTACATTTGTAGCCCCTTGGTATAACTCGGTATAAAAAACCCTTGGTACAGCTAGGGTTAATAGAGTACCCACAAGAATTATTAGAGAAAAGTGTGAAAAACGAAAATCAGGTAAAACTTTTCTTGGCAGATACTCCTTTCACTTACAGAGTTAAACCCCCACAGATTTCTCATTACTACACATTTTAGATATCTACATACATACATAGGCAGATACAAAAAAGTTTGTGTAGTGAAAACATTCTTTAAAGTTTCAACTATCTCTCTCTCCATTCTTGAAAACTACGCAACTTTTCTCTGTACCCAAGAGAAACTTTGAATAAAATTCAGACCTATATAGAGTTTCAAATGTGTTTGCAATTTGCAAGTAAAGGGAAAAAAGATAATTATGTGGTATTAGTAGATATCCTCATCAATTTATTAAACGGTTATGGATGGATGATGGCAGTTTTTTGCCAAATCATTTTTCCCTGAAATAAACTAAGCAAGGTAGAAGATAGATGAAACTCTTCCTGATTAGATTGTTAGCGTGTATAATGCAGCTTTCTCATGAATATTCTATTGAAGATTTAAAGACTTTGGTTGAGGAACAATCGCTTTCAGCAAACTTTTTAAGACTCTAAAAGAAGATTCAGGAAGATGTAACTTTCCCCGGAAAAAAGTTTTCAACAAGATTTCAGGCTCACATTTGAACACTAAATTATAGCATCATTTCTCCCCTATACTTCCAAACTACCTGCCTTAAATTATATTTTACGGGAATTTAATGAAAGGAAATGGACAGAAAGTTATAATGTAAGTAATTTTGCATCTCTCAAATCATATGACTGAATATGATGCCCTACATTTCCTACAATTAGCACAAATCGTATGCCAATTCACAAATTTAATTAAGAGCACATATTACTTACAATGTTTATCATAAATGATGCCGAAATTGCCGAACAATCCAAGGTCATAATATTCATGTTTTATTGTAATGGAAATTGTAAAGTGACGCAGATCATATACATTTTACAAAAAAGAGTACTGATCTTATCCTACTCAACAAATCCTTGATTTTAAAATAAAAAGATGCTCTAAAAGTGAAGATGCAGCAAAAAGCAATAAAATCCAGAATAAAAATAGGATGAAATGCTAATCCCACTTTGGCTTTTTTCTTCTTGTAATTCAATTGCAAATCCAATTCAATCCAAGCAAATGCTGTATAAATGAAAAGATTTGTAAGTGAGAGAAGTGTAGCGTAAAAATAGATTGAGTGCCAGAAATAGGCTCACGTGCATAACAAATGACATTCAGTCTATAAAATCCTCTGTTACTTTCCCACGCTCTTTTAACAGTACAATTATTATCGAAAATTTTTGGCAACTGTTCCCAACCTCTACGAAATAAATTGCATTGAATTGAATCAATATACTCTATTTTTATGAAAAAAGATGCAAACTTTGGCCAAATGATCCTTCAATAAGTTATTATTTACATACCTTGGTTGTAAGAAGGCTTGTTGGTATTATCAATACCATTGTTTGGAGCACCACTAGGATAATAATAGTTTGATGCAGGATAGCTTCGTGACCTTCTGAAACGTCCAGGTCCATAGGATCTGGATGGAGGATGATGGTGGTGGTGATGGGAGGAGTATTGATATTCCCCTGATGACCCATTGTACCCCTCTGACCCTGATCCGTTTGAGGAAGAACCGTTCCCTGGAGAATTGTGGTTGTAGTTGCCCGAGTTTCTATATCCATTGTAACCTCCACCACGATAGCTACTTGGATGGTAGCCTTGGTGGTAGCCTCCGTGATATTCCTTGTGGGGTCCCCCTCCGTGGTAACCCCCTCTAGACCCTCCTTCATAACCGTTATAGTATGAGGAAGGAGGTCGATGGTTATCTTTGTGGTAGTGGTAACGATCATAATGACTTTCGTAGTGGGTGTGGCGATAATTCTCTTGATTTTGGGGGTGGCCGTGATAACCATTGGATGTGGGGGGTTGGGATTGATCATTTGGATGCATGGAATTTTCCCCATTTGTTAGGGGTGATGGGCTTTTTCCTGAATGGTGGTCGCTCATATTGTTGATTGAGGAATGGAGGGGAGTTGACCCTTTGGTCATGATAATGTTAGAGTTGTTGTTATTGTTATACGTTTTGTGCACTGGACTATGAATCTGACTGGAGTTAAGACTTCGGGTTGCAATTCCTCCAGACATCAGTTCTTCCCCCTCGTCTTCGTTTCCTGAGATTTCGCCTGGAACAGGAATAAAAAACATCATTTTTTACACGTCAATCAGAAAGTGACATTTTGAGGACAAAAAATTGTGTTAAATACATGCACTCTATAAGTAGGAACTGATGAATATCCAGGAACTGTCTGCAAACAAACAAAGCCTAATCATTTATGCAGAGACCTTTGTCATTATGTGTAAACGGAAATGTCGGATTGAGTCCCGGATAATTTTGGGGTGTCACATGCTCCGAGTTTGAATGATGTTTCGATTTAATGCAATCTTGATGAAGTGCCTTGTGTGGCTTGGCGTACTTTGGAAATTCTAAATGTGGGAGAGGAAAATGAACATGCATATGTATTTACAAAGTGAAAGTATTTATTTAGATTCGAGTGAAAGTCTGAGCAATTTTGGAGGTATTGGTTAAAGTTTAATGTGTTTCTCTATTTGACATCCATGGGATAAATAAGTTATTGATGTCTATAGTATCAATAAAATGAATTCTCGATTAGTAAATGATTATAAGCTAATAAAACGCTCAAAATAATACTTAAAATCTTTTGCCATCATCATAATAAACCCGAAGCCATCAACATAATAAACCCGAAGCAAATAGGGATTTATGTAGAAATGTTGCAGATTTACGATAGAGTATTAATGAAATATTTATGAGTCTGCCGTCAGATTTATATTCCATCTCTTTAACAAACATTTGCAAAACAAAATGAAAGGTTTCAAGTGTGAGTAAAACTTATTAGTATTGCTTTGTCCTTGTATCTAATTTTTCTCTTACTTATGCATGTGTTATTGTCAATCAATCAAAATCAAGAGTTAATGGGCTCAGACCAAATTTTCTTGGCTAAATCAGCTATTTTTATACCTAATGGTTGGAACACGGGTTTGCTCATTAAATTATGTCTTGTAAAGATAATTAATTGTACTCACATTTAATAGGATTAGCATAAACTGTTTGCCTTGAGGTTAAACTCTATTTCGTTTGTTACAAAAAGACAATTAAAAAGTTGGATGTTATATAAAATGGAGTAAAAGAGACTGCATTTATTTATAAATTTGGGAGTTTGTTGGTTAAAACTGTTAAAAGGGAAAGGTGTGGCAGGAAGAAGGGAAAATCCTCTCGTTTGCCTTAAAGGTCATTATGAATTATAAATGAGAATTATTGGCGAAGCGAGAAATTGCACTTTCGGATCCTTTCCCAACAAATTTTTAAACGCTTATAAACAATGTTGATGTTGGGATTAAGCAGCTACAATTAAATTATTAAACTATAGCTGTATACCAAGACCTAAATAAATATTTTTGTTTTCATCATTACGTAAAAATACAACTCATAAAAACAATAAAAATCACAGGTAAATAGCTGTAATCACAAATAATTCGTAGAGTGCTGTCTCTGGAACAAATAAAAACATTATGCCCTCATTTTATGCTTTTGTTGCGTGATCTTTTCCCATATTTTTATCCACTTGTACTCCAATATTGCCGAGTAATAATTTTGGAAAGAAACAAATAATGAAAAACTCTATTTTATGCATGTTTCTACTCTAGAAGAAGGAAATTGACTTTTCTCTCCCCAACGTTTCTTTATTTAGTTCAAGAAAAGCTAAAGGACTTGAAGAAGAATGGAACAACATAAAGTAAAGTGGACAATGCGTATAGCCATTATGTGTTATTAATATCCAGCAGAGTGGAATTATTTTCTCCCTTTCTTCAAAAGTAATTGATTTGAATTTTGGCTATAATACATACATACATAGTTCTTTGAGACAAATTAAGTTGCATTTCTATTCCTTGTGTTGACTGCCCTATAATTTAGTGAGATAAATAAAATAAATTATGCAGAAGGAGACGGCATATGTGAACTTCACATTGTGAAGCAAAATTATTAAGACTCATAACACACATATCGGAAATTGAATTTAACAATTTAGTTGTGATAAATAGGAACAAATTCAATTCAATGTTAAAAGCCATTTTCATTCCTAGAATCTCATTTAAAATTAGTCCAGACGGGTTGCAACATTTAAGAAAAGAATGATTGTCTTTTCTTGAGGAAGACAAGGCTCATTAAGAGGGAGGGAGTAAATAGAAAATACCACATTTGCTATTTACACTAACGAAATGACACACAGAAAGAAGTGTGTCTAATTTTAACCGACTGGAAATTACGTACAAAAGGAGAATGGGATATTTTGTATAAACATTATTTCAAAAATGTATGCACAGGGTTCAAAATAAAATACTTGTTGGAAAGATTGACCAAAATGTATAAACTTATTAAATAACTCATTTAAATTTTGTTCCCGAGTAAAATTGTAGCAGTTAGAAGAAGATGTGTATATGGGACATGGAAATTGAACTCATTAAGGGAAGAGGATCCTAGGAAAATTAGTAAGGAAGAAGAAGGACATTAAAGAACATTAGAATAAGAGCATTTCCTCCTCTTCCATGTCATTCCGTTAAAAAGACAACGGACCAAAAAAGTTGTTCCTTCCTCTCCACAAAATCTTTGCAAGAAGAGGATAGAAATTAGAGAGCATTTTACCCCAGAGATGAAAATATACATCACAATGGAAGCCACGTCAGTCATAGTCATACTCAAAATTAGCATATTTGAACAAGAATGTACCTTAACCTTAACTTCCCGTTATATATTTTAAAGGCAATATCTGTAAGCTCTATAAGACATTGCTTGCTACTTATAATCTCATTATCCATTCATTCATCATCAATCCTTCAACAGTCAGTTGCCAGCGGAAAAACTTGAGAGACACATCTAACAAAACAATTTCAAAAACAATGAAAACAATCTCCAAACTCTAGATCTCTCTATTTTCGTCTTCTACTTCCCAGACTATTTTTTACTGCATGGGAAAAAGATAATCAGTATTTCCTTTCCCAAAAAGTGAAAGTATTTTTTAATAAATTAAAATTCCTGATGGAAAGTACATTCCGATCAAAGTGGATTATGACTTGAGGATGATTATGTTTCCGCAAACTTTCTCTTCTTTCTAGATACTTGCATAGAATTTTTAAATAGAGAGAGAAAACCAAGAGAGAAGATTTTATGAAGAAAAATGCTCATTTCCTTAGCCTTCTCAGTCTGAGGTCAAATATATCTATGAGGAGGGCGAATCTTTTCAAATACATAAAAGGCAATTTATAAATTGTGTTGTTGATGCATAAAAACGCTGTGCTTCCGTTTCCATCAGAATTTGAGGGAAGTTTAGATGTGGACGATCCTATACTTTAACAACCCATCATCATCAACTTCAACATCAAAATGAAATCCAATATCATGATGACATGGGAAGAGGAAGGAAGAAAAGGTATCATCAATATTATCATTCCAATGATGTGATGTAATCCAATCAAATGCTATGAAGAATAGAAAAGTTGTTGAAATTTGAAAATTGGAATGACAAAAAGCAGGAATAGGGAGAACGCATCGCTTTTCATGTCCATAAATTGTTTCTCCACTGCATGACGTAAATTCGTCTCATGGGTAATCTTTCCGTTGCGTCACTCTTGCACAATGACAAGGATATTGAGTGAAGACTCACATGACGTGACATCCACTCAATTGTCTCAGGGAAATACAATAAAGAGTGGTCAATACTAGTAAGCAGCCCAATAAAAACACAAGCAGTTGGAGTCAGTCAGGTAGGTCAACATGATAAATAAAATAAATTCCCTCATTTCCTCAACTATCTATAGACAATTGGTTGGACAAGAGTTGAACAAGTCGAAAAGGGTCAGCATGGGGGTAAATTGGCATTCTCCTAAACAACTCTGAAATAACAAGCTTCTTATTTAGGAAGTGAAAGTTGCGTATTGTCTCATTTTGCTCCATTACTCAAATTATTATTTTACTTTCGTTTGCGAGTGTTGCATGTAATTGTTTTATTGACTGCATAGTGAATCTTTTATCGACAATCTATTTATTTCTTATTAGGAAAGATATAGTCAAGTATAAAACCTCAAGTAATGGGAACAGGAAGGAAGAGTTTTGTCCTCATTTAACAATTTACTACATGATGGAATGAGAAACATAAAAACTGCGGATATCTTGCCGCATTTTAGAGAAAAGTTGCAAGGAATAAATGTAAGCATGCAATGCAATTATTCATGCACGCACTGTTACACAGTTAAATGGCGTGCCATATATTCAATCTTTAATCTCGGTAAAAATAAAAATACTTACTTACTCCCCTCCAGTTTCTAGTAAAGAAATAACTAACCTTACTTTCTTTTTCTCGACTTTTTCTGCTCAATCCTATTTCCAGAAAAGCCCATTGCCATCATCATCCACTCTAAATCCAGAAGTAGTAGTAAAATAATACGCATGCATGACAAGGAGAAAAGTGAGTAAACACACTTTATTCCAGTTATTCCAAGCTCTAAAGCTGAATAAACATTCGGGGACTTGCTGCGGTAAGAAAGCCAGCAAAATGGCTAAAAACGAGAGATGTTTGAAGCGATTAGCTTAATTCGCTTTAAATGTCTGCTTTTGTTTTCTTGCGAGAGAGAGTTTTAGCAAAACTTGCCATGTTATGTTTTTCATTCACAGTACTTTTTACTTAAAGTTAATTGGACAAACGTAACAAAGGAGAGTGTAAATTGGTCCGTGTGTGTCAGTTTGTATATAACAAGCTTCACCTTGAATGAATTGC
Source organism: Proisotoma minuta (assembly GCA_034698145.1). Taxonomy (NCBI): domain Eukaryota; kingdom Metazoa; phylum Arthropoda; class Collembola; order Entomobryomorpha; family Isotomidae; genus Proisotoma; species Proisotoma minuta. The sequence goes on from JAQIXN010000514.1 coordinate 10,298, forward strand.
TATTGTAAATTGTTTTTATATGCGGCATAATAAACTCGTAAACATTTAGGATTGACATTTCGTGTGAATAATTTGATAAAATCGCAAGTTGAAAGTACACCAAATCGCTTACATTTTTTTTTACAAATGGGCCCAAAATTGACATTCTGATTACATCTGTAATTCTACAACATAATTTCTTTTATTGTAAGAGCTGACGCAAATGCTTAATATAAATGCAGATACAAGATAAATACAATTAAAGTTTGGATCTGTCATTGTCATCCGGGTTTTGTTTGGCTATTTCATTTGATGAATAAAGGCAAAGGAATTCTGGCAAGTTGATTTATGTGAGACAGATTCATTAACAGAAGCCCTTCCGTTTAATGTTATCGAATGCAGCAGCACCAATTTAAACTAGTTTGGAATGCGTTTGTGTATACAGAGAAAGATTTAATTTTTAAGAATGTAGATTATCTGAATTAGTGAGGCTAGCAGCATACCCATATTTCGACAAGAAGAAGAAAAAAAACATTTTCCACTCCCCAAGAATTCAGTGTCAAGTGAGTTTCTGAAGAAATGGGAGGAAGAATAATAGAAAAGTTATAATGTTGCATGCAGACTGTTTAAATGTTTGACAATCTTGCGGAGTATGAGCTGGCCTAGACTTGTGATATTTTTAGCAGCCCCGAATCTAAAAGGATTATTATTTCCATCTATTTATGGCCCTACCTGCCTCCCATCACGAGAATTACTAAAAAGCAAGCTCTCTCCTTGCCAAAAACTGTTCCAGTCCAAATGCTTATTCCACTTTGTTCTTCTGTGATTTATGAAGCCATGCCACAAACTAGTAAAAACTAGACAACACACGTTCACGTTTCCTCTCATAAAATACGGGAAAATAACATGCTAAAAACTAACAATGGAGAGTTTTTGCTTTTTCACAGATTAGCAGTTTTCTCAATATAAAATACATTGTTAATTTTTACAGCCATTCCTTGAATTGTACTGCAAGATAAGAAATTTTTATTTGTCCAATTGCAGAACAATCATGTAAAATAAAATGGTATAATAAATCCGAGTGTTTTAGGATTTATTTATTGTGTGCAAGTGTGCGTTTGCAAGGTTAGCATTCCAGTTTAGAGTGAAGTTGTGCCAAAAGTCACAATATTTGCACAAAATAAAGTAAACTTGGAAAACTATTTCACAGTTTCCAATGAACATGTTGTCATTTGTTTAGTTTCGGATGACGCAGATTAATCTGATAGAATTGTTGTAATTAAAATACGAGATTTGTCCTAAATTTAATCAAGTTCATGGTCCTCCTATTAACAACCTTCAAGAATCAAATCTCGACACACGGAGAGAGCATGAAAATAGATAACGGACAGATTTGGCACAGATTAAAGTAGATTTGCTATAAATAAATTCGCAGTCCATTCATTAAAATACAATTTTAAAGAAAAAGGTAAAAGGATTGGTATAAAAAATATACTTGCAGCAATGTCTTGAGACAATTTACATCAAAAGATAGTATCACATCCGACATTTCTTTTGTTTCCTTTACTTTATGGGCAATTTAATCTTTCAACGTGTGATTTAAAGTTTTACTGTACCACAACTCAAATCCTATGAAGATCCTAAAGCTTTCTAGTCTCTTGTGTCCAAAATTTCGTCTGTTGTTTACTTCAGGAAGTACTCAAGCTCTTACCTGGTCGTTTCATGCAATTCAACTTAATAGCACACAATGTATAAAATAACTGAGGAATGAAATAAATAACCTACAACAATATATAGGATAGTAAATAGACTATTAGTACCGCTTGGTGAAACAAATTCGAAGAGTTTCTCTCAGATTTTCTCCAACTTTTATTACTTTTCTACACAGAGAAATGTATGTATGTGTCTTTGTCCTTTTGTTTTTTAGTTTCCTTAAGAAATGTCCCAGTTTCAAATGATGTCTATTTTTAAAGATATACAGCCATCAAAGAAATCAGGAAAGAAACTTTTTCAGAACACTGCCACAAAGAAAGTTTCAACAATAGCCATTCATAACAATAATGTCTACAAATATTTCGTCATTCATTTGCATTAATTTGTTTTGTTTGGGGTGTGTGGGTGTGTGGGTGTGGCCACTGCCTAAAATAGACAAAATAACTCAAACAACTCATAACTGGCATTATGAGCGCTATCCATCTTCCACTTTTACCTTCAAGAAAAACTTTCTCCATTCATTTTGGCTATAGAAAATCTTGAAATGCACAAAACTCCTTTTCCCCATCTATAAAAATTTGTATTCTGGCAGAGTTTCGTAACGCCTCCAACCAAAACCAAATTCTCTTTATGCCAAAGGAAAAGTAAAACTGAAAAAACCTTTGGTGAAAGTAGGAGAGAAAAGGGAAAGCAAATATGGAATGAAAAAGTGAAGTGCATACCAAAAAAGGGCAAAAGATCACATCAAATCAGTAGAATTTAGAACCTTAGGCGATCAGAGCTCAATCAGGGGTGGTGGTAAATATCAGTATGTGTGTACAAGAGATGATTTCGTACATTTTTGCCCAAATTATAGGAAATGTTTTCACTTATCATTTGTGAAAGTCGTAAGGACATATATTCATTTAACTTGATTGCTCACGAGAACTAACTTATACCCTGTAGACCAAAATATTAATAAATGAGAGATTAGTTATTGGAAGTGAGTATAAAAGTTTTTCGGGGGAAAGGTGAAAGTCAAGTAGAATTAAACTTCATGTCTTGCAAACTCTAATTTCCAGGTACCACTTTCATCTTCCTTCACATTTGATCCAAGTAAAAGTTTTGTAAAGCCCAAAATTCGTAAGATAGGTATAAGTGGATTCTACATTTCACTTCCCTTTGCTCTTTTGTTTGTTGTGGCGTGAAATGTTTTCTAATGCATATAAAGAGCGTCTTTCAACTCAACCCTGGATAAACTCGAATGTTGAAAAAAAGTGTTGTATGAGTAGAATTGAAATAAATAAAATGTTGACAAAGGGAAAACAAGGGAAATTGCAGATCGCTTTATTCTGTCTCAACTTGAATATCTCTGACATTAAAGTTAACTTTGGCTTGGATTTGGCTGGAAGAAGAAGATGTGTAAAGACAGGACACGTCACTCTGAGTTGGCAAATCCAATAAGATATTGAATGACCTCTTTCCTCTTCTTTTATTCCGAGGGTGAGAAAAATTTTGGAGAAAGTAATACTAAAACCATCCCACTCACAATGCTTTCAATTGTTAGGATCACAAACAAAATTTCTATAAGGAAAACCAATCCAATACTCAGGAGAAGCCGGAAATGGTCAGCTCAATCCTTTCATACAAATAAGAGAGAGAAAGTCCGGCTCTGTCTTCACTCCAATAATCCAAGGAAAAAACTATTTACGTGGCTAGGAAAGAAGTCGCTGGCTCTCACGTCAACTTTAACACAATACAACGGAAAAACACTTTTACTACCGATATTTAATCGTATTTGTTATCGTTAAATTAATTATTATTGTATGACTGCGTTATTTACCGTTTGTAATAATTTTTGAGAAAGCTTTTAGCATTTGACGTGTATGGAATTGTGAATTGACTGGATAGAGAATGGCTTTCATTTCCTTCCCTTTTGGACAATGACAGGCAATAATATCGTATATCCTCAGTTTACCGCATTGCATTGTACCCTCCCTTTAAATTACTTTGTGAAATTGCAAAAAGGAAATACATATTTTCAACTTTCATCTCCTGGATTGCGAAATCTAGAGAGGAGATGAATAAAAAAGAAATAGAATGTGTTCAATGGATCAGACAAACAACGGATTTTATTGCATTTTTCTTTTATTTACATTTGTAACAAATTGCCCCTATTGCCTTTCTTTAATATTTTAATTGAGTTGATAATATAGTTCAAAGAAACGACTTAAAGCATTATATTATCTGGTTTCTGTCAATATTTAGTTGTACAATAAGCAATTCAGTGTATTAAGTCATTTGCTGATGAAATAATTCTCTTTGTCTGCTTCTGATAAAAGTGAGTGACAGAGAGAGAGAGAGAAGTAGAATATTGGATTGCGAGGGATATTATTGGATAAATTGGTAAACAACATTAACTTGGGAGAGTAAACAATGCAATGCCAAAGCCAAAGCCAAATTCCATTCCCATCGATTGAAGAAGTAAAAGGCATTAATGTCTTCCTCAGTCATAAATCTGTCAATTTTTGGCACAACCAACAACTTAACTTTTGGGGGATAAAAGAACCAAATTAAATATAACCTTTCATAGAAGTTTCCACTCCAGAAATTTCTCCATTCATTCTTTATATACTATCCAATTTCAGAAACTTTTGAATTTTCTATTCATATCCGATTTTGATTGATTTAGCTAAAGTTGGACAGCTTTATGAGGGATAACCAAGTTAGCTGTAATTAACTCGTTGAAATATCACACAATTTTCTTATCCAAAAAGTCACAATTTAATCTGCTACAGGAAATCGTTTTTATCATTTGAGACACCCTTTAAATTGTATTTTTCCTTCATATCTTTGTAAATATAAAGTTGAGCAATAAACTTCCCTGTAGACCTTTTTGGTTTTGAGATAAATAAAATGTTCCAAAGACGCGTTTCAGTGTTTCAGTCTTATCTATCTACTACAACTCCCACTCACCCCATTCATTTACATTAATGACATTTCTTTAGTTCAGTTTGGTCAAATCAATCAATCAAACTTTATTGGCTGATTGTGAGTGGACTCAAGGAAGGGTGGAACAGAAAGGATTACTGAATATTTTATGAAATGAATGAATGATAATTTGGATTCCACTCTTTTTATGTATATCTGCCCACGTTGGATTGATTTGTTTACACACTGGAGAGAAATTATTCCTTATTTCTGTCCAAAAACACATTGAAAGCAAATATGGATAAGGCAGTTTAATTGCATTCAATCAAATCCAATTTGCAAGTATTTAATAGCAATTCTATTATTTTTTAAAAGTATTCACTACAATAGAATTTAATCTATGGGTATAAGGCATAAAGTAATATAAGAATCGATCTTTTCATATATTATTATGTGGAGACTGAATGTGGGAGGGAGATGGAAAATGTCTCAGGAGAAAGTGGTCTCTTTTAATAATTAATCTCATGCCCGTGGTCAAACGAGTGATTGGCACCTCGTTCAATCATTAATATTTTAATCCCAAACTAGCCAAAACAATTTTGGACTAAATTGATTGCATATAAATTCGTTGGAGGTAAATTGCTTGGTGTGTTAATATGGAAGGAATATAAAATAATTAGCTCGATTAAAATGTAGATACACCTAGATATAGAAAATATTGATATGGATTGATTTTACATTCTTGACCAGAACCAATAGTAATAAAAGCTGTATGGGAATGAAACAATGGATGGATTTTATTAGATCACTACTTTCTTTGGTGCAGAGAGTAATTAATTTGTGCTGCCGTGCCAGTTACGAAGCAAAGCGTTGCAAAAGTAAGTACCAAGGCTGAAAACTAATTCGTTTCCTAATGGCACGGAATGAGCCAAATGTCAGTTCAAGACTCAACTTTGAACATAAAAAAGTTGGACTGGCTTGGACCTTTTGTTTTTGGGCTTGACCTATTCACCCAAAACTAAAGCCTTCTCCAGTTTCTCTGCTTGTGGGGAAATCAAGATTATTTCATATCCCTCACAAAATTCCACATCATATATTTTGGTTTACTGTCAAGTGGAGGTCCCTTGGAAAAAGAAATTGGATACGCTCTTTTGGTCGGGTCACATATATTTTCAAGGACTTTGCATGCATGGAAGAAATAAGAAACATGTTTGTCTCGCTAGCCAAGGGAAATATATTTAAATGCATTCAGTTGAGATATGAGAAAATAGATAATCTTTGGTTGCATGCATGTATCCAATAATTACGCAATGAAATATTGATGGAGCTTCACTTACCAATTGAAAGTCTTCGCCATCTCGTCTTTCTTTTGCGGCCCATGAATAAGTTCCCTTGCTCCCTATTTTATGTACGCTCTTTGGCTGGCGTGACGTAATGTTGCGTAATATTGAATGATATTATCAAACCACTGGAAACTTGTAAGTTATTCTAATGTATAGTGTACACACTTATAATAAGTTAATAGATATCACTTGAAATAGTTTCAGGAGTAATCACATTATAAAGACAGCTTAAGCAAGGCTGGGGTCTGATGATGTGATGTTACGTCGTCGTCCTGCAAAAAAAAATTAATCAAATGTGAAACCCGGATTTGCATAACTTTATTCTCATTTTACAATTCTAATTGAAAGAGGATAATAAAACCTTAAATGCACCTGTTTCAAACTCACATAAAATTCACACCTAATATTTTTATTGTGCAATCTGAAACCTTCAAAGTTATGAATGAATGAATTTCTAGCTAGGGCTGAAAAACCAGCAGATTTGCGTTTTGCCAATAGACAAATTCAATTTATAATGCAAATGAAGTGGTAAAAACCATTTGTAGAAAGGTTACAGTATAACAAAACTATATAGTTGAATAATTCATAAAAGTTGGTAAAAAATCCATTATGACCTGTTTGGAAAATTTCTAATAAACATCCCACCTTCTGTTGTTAACAATAGGAATTATTCCCCTACTTTTATGAGGTGACTAAAAGCTATTGTATGTACAAGACTGAGAATTTAAAAAAAGCAAGAGTCCATTAAATATATGACGAAATTCTGATCAGGTTTCCTTGTTTCTTCCGATGACAAAATATCTGCCGACGTTATTTGAAACCCAGAGGCTGTATGCATGGTCATTAATAAAAGGTCAAAGGTCAGGGGTTCCTTTTCAGTTTTTTATGAGCTGCATGTTCATAATTTTATTGCTTTTACTTTATTTTATTTTATACATCAACAAATGTATGAGTTGTGCAAGTAATTTAAAATATAAATATGTAAATACGAGTATGTAATATGCAAGAAGAAGCTATAATAGTTTTCCGGTAGATAATGGAAAATACAAATATGAAATTACCGACTGGCAATGTTTTCTAGCAAAGGAGCCGATTTTAAGAGATTTCTAAACCAAATTGAGACAAAAGAAGAAATGATAACTTGTTACAGAATCTGGACTTTTAGTTTAGAGTTGTGTAATTTATGAATCCCAAGGATGCAAGTGTAGCGATGTTGTTTGTACACATAATGAGCAAAGAAAGAGTTCTTTGGTGTGAATGGGCAATTGTTCATTTTATTGTTCACATACTAGTGATAACTGGACTCACATTGTAATGCATTATCCCTCATATCTATCTGCACCATTTCCAAACAAAATTGTGGACTTTAGAGTGGAATATTTCAAGCAAAATCCTACTTATTGATTTTCCCTTACTTATTATTATATCGTAAATTGTACAAGAGTAGTAATTTTTACTGCCTGTCGTTACACATTGCAATGGATGGCTTTTTAAGAGTGAGGAGCATGTGACGTGTCTACCTATAATTTAATTTAAAATTCAAATCTATCTAAACAACTGCTCTCTAATCTTGAACAGAACTCGGGAGTGGATTATAAGACTGTATGTATATGGATCTACAGACAGACGTGAAACCAGATTGCACTAAATATTATTAAGAGACTTATTCTAATTGCAGGAAGGCAATGTATTGGTTAGCAGACAAAGGTACTACTTGCAGACATATATAGTAATAATTAAATCAAGGATTATTATTCACTCTAGTGCTCTCAATACAATTCTCTTTTAGAGAACTCTTTTAATTTTCGCTTTTAGTATACAGTATGTGAACGCATGCATGTGTAATTAGATGAAGAGCGAGAGAATAATAATTAATTTAAATTAGCCATGTAGAGAAAAGTTTGGGATCCTTTTATTTTTCCTATGATCATTTCATGCTAAATTTGCCAATACTTGTATCAAAGTGAAAGTTGTTTTTTAACATTTTTTGCCAGATTAATTTCTAGGTATTGACATTATAGGCAATTTTGAGATCGGGTTTGAAATTTTCAAATTCTTTAAAGGTATGATTTTGGAAAATAAAAAAAAGAGGTCAGACGTCATTTGCGTACAACATTAATCTGTTTCGATAAAGTGAAATGTCTAATTTAATCTGTACACAGTGGAAAATGGAATACAACATTATCCTTATCTGTTCTCTTAAAAAGGATAACCTTCAATCTCACAAACGATATATTTAGAGATGTACGCAAAGTGTAAATCAATGCTCAATTCATTTAGAGGAAGGAAGAAGGGATGTGATGATGATATACTTTATTATCACATTACTGTTAACAAAGAGATGATTATTGGTTAGGCAATCAGTAGCATGAGATGATAAATGTTATACTGTATATAAATAAGTGTGGACCAAATATCCATGTCTATCATTTCTCTATACAGACTGTCCCAAAACTATGCCAAACCTTTTCTTCTCCAGACATGGCACAATTAGACCGTTCACTTTGTACACTGACTGGCTGAAATTTTCAAAATGCAGTATAACGAGATGGATAAACAAAGGATAATTGCCATGTCGGTGTTATATTGCATTTGAAATTGAAATTTGAAATGGGGCTTAATAACATGTTTAGCAGTGGTTCGGTATTTTTTTTTAAAAAAGTTACGCAAGTCAATAAAGCAGCCAGAAAAAATGGCAGACGATGAAAAATAACATGTTTATATGTATTGAAAGATATATATGCAGGGTGATTACTGATTTTATTTTATATCATTTAATTTAATGATACGAATAAAAGATAAGCGAGTCAAAAGTGCGAAATGATTACGCACATGTGGAGTTATAATACAATTTAAATGACCCCCATTACATAAATATTTGGCAGGGGGTGTGCTCTTTTCCTTCCTGTGCTCATACATCCTTTATGCTTTTTATTTAGCCATCTCTATTTGGTATTTTGGATTGAGACTTTTAGACTAGACGAGCGAGTATTTATATTAATTTTGTTTACCCAACATCTCATTTCATTTAATGGGGAATATGCAAACATTTGGAAAGAATATAAATGTTGATTTCTCTATCTGCATGTCTATCACTATTTAACAATATTTGACATTATTTGGACCAATTCAACATGTTTTTATCTCAAAATTCATTTTGTATTGTGCTTATATAGATCCTTATTATTAGCAATGCGATTTTTAATAATCTGCAAAATGAGTGGGTTTGGAATGAATACATCAATTTTAATCCAAAATAATGAATGAAAACCACAAATTGAAAATCTCTGCAGAGTTTTCTCTTTAATAAACAGAGAGTACAAAGTCCAGAGTTTGGATTAAAATGAAATGTTGTGGTTGAAGGATGAAACAGGAGAGATGATATTTTATCACTTTACTTATACAGACTTGACAACTTAGAGAATGGGAATAGTTTCAAAAAATAAATTACACGTTACCCGTTATTGCTAATTGGAACATTTTTGGCAGCCGAGCATTTTTTTCTAGATCTATCAATGTTGCTTTTGTGTTGTAGCTTGTAAGTAACCGAGCCTTTGCTTTTTTATTGTGTGCATTACAAATATTTATAGCTTTCTTAATTTATTGTAATAGTTAAAATATGTCATGTCACACGTGCGCCGATAAAGAATATTGTTATGCAAATGGAAAAGAAAAGAGTGTCTCAAAAAATAGCTAAACCTTCGCTTTCTTTTAGTTTCCTCTACCTAAAAATATTTTTGGGACACCTTTAATTCCCTAATAAAAAAAGTTGCAACATTTCACCCCCGACAGGAATGAATAATTCCAAGTTGCTGAATGATCCAATAATGTTATCCATCCATCTCTAAGCAGATATAAGAAAAAGTGTAGCTAAAATCTGTTCCCATTTGTTCTATTCATTAAGATTAGATTGAATTGCACACGCTGTCTTTCCCTTTGTTTAATTTCCACTCATTTTTAACTGTCACCATCCGGAGCGAGTGCTGGGTGGCGTAGGCTAAAGGTGTTTTGCTACTGTTCATCCATAGCAAAAGAAACGTTCTTTTCTGTCCTGGGAGAAGCAGTGCGACACAAATACAACACATTTCACTTTGTGTCGTCAACATTATTTTTTCTCATCTTCAAGAGAGGAAAGAGTGCAAAAGACAAATGCAGCTCTGCTTCTAATTGGCAAAGTTTGAAACAGAAGATGACATTTGACTTGAGACAAACGAACACACGCAGCAGAGGAATGAGAGATTCATTTCTTTTTATGATTACGCTTTGCAAAATAAATGAACAAAAATTTCGGCAATATTTCTGAATGAAGGATACAAAATTACAAGAGTGCAAAATTTTTGCAACCGGGTTTTATTTTATTGTTTACTTTTTTCAGGACAAGAGAATAGAATGATGAAAGGAGGTGAAAATATAAAAAAAAAATTTCAATTTCCTGTCTGAAATAAGCATGTAGTAAAACAAGTATTATTTAAAAGAAAAATCCAAATACTCACTCAAGATTGTACAACGCAGGGCTTCGTTCCAATTTACAAAAATCCAATTTCAATTTCCAGCTATTTTTAATAGAAAACAGATCTTTTTTCAATCACTGTCCGCACAACAAAAGCAAATTTACGAGGAACGGAATGTTTTGCCTGTTTTTGTTTTGTGGGGATGAGTGTCAAATGTCGTGGATTCTTTTGGGTTGATAGATTTAGAGAGCGGAGAAAAGATTTCGGGTTTGAATACGGAATTGGGCCCACTGCAAAATGTCTCCTTTCGTTCGTTCGTCTTATCTTATCTCGGGGATTTGGAAGATGAAAAATGAAGGAGTTGGAATGGAAGGGTTTTGTTTGGGGCAACGCTAGACAAGTCGAGACTCACTAACTGACAGAGGAATTGACTGAGTGTTGATAATTCCGAGTGTGGAGAAAGTTTGGAGGCGTTGTGCAGCCACCGGGGGCTGAAGAAAGACTGACGGAGAAAGCCCAAAAGAAAAGTTATGACACACAACTAACCGGCTAATATCCCTCCCCAATTCCCAAAGGCTACTACTTCTTGCAAATAAATATCAAACTTTATACTTTCAGCTTTAAGCAAAACCGGCATTTCTCCTTCTCATGCACAATACAAGTATAGAAAATGAAAATAAATGCTTACCAAATTGTTCAGCCGGTAAAGATTTTTTAAAGCTGTGTACAAGAATAAACTTTGAAAAAGTAGTTTAGAAATCACTTGAAAAGGTATAAAAAATGTTAGTGCTACTACTTCCTCTTTGCGTTAATAGTTATGAACAAAGAAGAGAACTGGATAGAAACTTAACTCTTGCCTTGCCACGGACAGACTGACTGAGAATAAATGAATGCTCAATGTTCAGCTCAAAGTCAAGTCAGACCCAAAAACTCAATACTCTCATACACACACGAATACAATGTCTGCAGAGTTAAGTCAAATGTGCAAGGGATGATGTCAATGCATAAGCTGTAGTAATCCAAATTCTACCGGCTTGTCAATGTACCGGCATTGTATTTGCAAGATAATACAACTTTCACCCCAATTTCGCCTTTAAGAAATAAAAATCCTTTCACATATATTGTCAAGTAAAGGTTTGTTGTAACACATTTAATGAGAATGTCTTATGCAGCCAAACGAATATAAAATAACTCCATGAACATCCTAATAACATTATTATTCTCATTTATAAGTATGTGTAAGTTGAGCCTAAAAAATTTGATTCTGTCTGTCCGGTGTATTCCACGAGGTCTCCTGGCTGCCGTAAAATGCGAGTGAAAGAATAAGACATGGCATGGAGTCACAAGACGCTTGCAACATCTAACCCCAACCGGTAAATACATGTGATGCAAGTTATTGTATATCGCAATAGTTAAATACTGGAATATCCATATACTTATACGACTGTCATAACTCTGCAGCCTTTTTCCTAATGAGTTTTTCTATTAGTTAATAATCATAACTGCGATTGTTAGGCATTTAATGTTCATTTCCATTAGTCGGGCGTCTTAATGAGAATAAACTTTAGGCATTTAATGATATTCCATGTCACATTTTAAAGTCCCACGAGTTTAAGTGGATAATGCAATGTAAAATTTTTGCATAATTTCGCGTGTTACACTTCCCACGAAGAGGACTTGTTATCTAAAATCTTAATTCAATCTTAACAAAACAAACTACAACATTTTACTGGAATCTTGTACCATTATCATCCCTTTTATAGGGCAAAGGAATATAGCGTGAGAAATAAACACTTAAAACAAAGACGCGTAATAATAGTCTATCATCATCATAGTCATTATAAATGAATAGGGATGCCGACTTTGGGGATTGCATAGTTCAACTTCCCTTTCTACCCAGGAAATGATTTTCTGGGTGATAGCTTATACCTTATAACTAGAAGATATTATATAGCTTCTCTAAGGCTCAAGATTTGCTTTCGAAATACTTTTGTTCAAAGGCAACCCAAATATCTAGGTACGGCATATTACTTAATACTTTACCTCATTTTTCACAATTTAAAATTACTTCAAACTTTGTTTATTTGAGCGTCATCAAAGTTCAAAAACATGGAAGAACAAAAAGTGAACATCAAAGCCAAGTCAAATTATTTGCTCAACTTTGCAAATTGGAAAGGCATGATGAATTTTAATATGATGAAAGTTTGCAGAATATTACAACAGCCAATTAGGTATTAAGTTTGTACGTATGTATGTAAGTATATAACTCCACAACCCGACCCAGGCTGACTGGACATAAATTGCTCATTCATTTGCAGTCAAGTGACCATTGATATGCAACTTTGTATCATTCCACTTGAAATAAAAGTCGTTCAAGAGTTGAACTTTGAAGAGTTCCTCAAAGCAAAGACCAGGTACCTTCATACATACACAAGCTTTTGGATCATTGACATTCAATGAGAGATGGATGGAACTTGATAATATATTATGTCTGTTTGCTGCAGAATTTTGATATTTGATCACATCAGTCAAGCATCATACGACATCACATGAATGCTGTTATCAGCATGATACTCCCTCCGTCTCCACAAATTAAAAGTGTTTAAGAAAGTGACGCTGCAGCATTTTTCTTATTATCTCCAGCTATGCATTTTCATCCCAATGAGAACACGATTTTCCACAAACCTTTATTTCTGGATTGGAGGTGTATGTATGTATATTTTGTCGCTAAATAGGAACTGCTTCATAAAAGAGGAATGACGTGCGTGCGTGTGTATGTAGTAAAATATTTAATTGCCTTCTGTTGGCTAAACCGTTAAATAAATGAGACTCTCCTTAGTAATCCCCACTCAATATTCAAGTAGGTAATTATTACATAAACTCAACAGCCCCAGTTTAGAATCCAAATTTGGATGGGGGTAAAATTCATTCACTCATTGAATTGATGCGTTATGCTTTTTAAAATGAGGATTTTCACTACAAAAATTAAATACTTGATAAATAGATAAACAAGCATTTATCGCATTTTGGAATGACGACAAGATTTAAATCTTATTTGTGGAGCAATAGGTGAAATCTAGATTAAGTTGGGTGAATGGAATTTGAGCTGACGTTTCGCCCAACTTTTGTTAAAATTGTGGAAATAGAGATGTTTGAAATTCCATTGCGTTCTTTTCACATTCTAGAACAACACTTTTAAAATCTCACAGCAATTGCCTACCCCAATAGAAGTTACATGTTTTTAATTGATTAAGTTCATTAAAATCATTTAAATAAGTATCTATTAGTGGGAAAATACATTTTATTACTTGGTACAATTTGTAATTATTTTGTTCCATTTAGAAATGCCAAAGGCGTTTCAAATGAGCGTTTTATTTGGGTAGATTTCTGAATACGAGCCAAAAAATATTTGTTATACGACATATGAAGCCGAATTTTCTCATGACATGGCCATGAGACTAGAAAATCTCGTGATGCTCTTTTAATAATAATGTTTTGGCTCAATATTTCATCCCTTGATATCTTTGTAGTCATTTGAAAATTTGCTTGAATCTGGATTTGAACCTGAGAAAGGAACAAAAGATCAATTCATCAAAATTGTTTTATTGCAAATTGTGCTATTCAAATGCTTTTTTATTGGGATGCAAAGCTGAAGAAGGTCGCGTTCATGAATTATGTGATACTTTCTCCTTGAAGAATCCATTTATTTTACTTTTATTTCACAATAGTAATTTATGGATAAGCTACTACCTTACAAAAACATCATTAAACATTAGTTCCAAAGGAATATATCTGTATAACGCCGTTATTTGGGCCATAAAACAAAATGAAGTGGGCTAGTCAACACCTTCCATCCAAGTTTCAATGCTAAACATTGTACAAAATAAACAAATAAGAAAATACTTAGAGGAGAGAAGATTTGCACATGTTTTCTTGGAATGATTTAAAGAAAAAAACTGTTCTTTGTTCTGTGTGTGGAACTGTCGTTTGATATCACAGAGGAACTGTTTGCAAGTGTTTTTGGCTTGGCACAAGTTTTGGGGTATCACATTTGGGTATAGGATAAAGATCACGAGGAAGGAAGGATTCAGTATCCGCTGTGTCTGCAAAAGTCATGAGACTAAAACCGAAAGGGCATGCCACGGGATGGATCTACATCTGGATCTTGTCGCTTGACTTTCTCGAGCTTAATGACAACACGGAATCTTTGGGTATACCAAACTCTTGAGTGAATTTCTTGATTTCTCTGCAAAAGCACAATGTTTGGACATTTTCTCGAAGAGTTGCCAAATTTTAAATCATACAGATAATCAAAATGATGATGTTTGTAATAACCAGTGTGAGATATCACTCTGATGTGTTATCCTTACATTTTTTGCAATTTATTAGTAAGTCGACCTTGTACCTTCGTGATACGATTTCGATTTGTCAGTCTAAAATTTTGTTTTCCTTAGTTTACTGGTTTTATTAATATAAGCCGCTTTAATTTATAAAAGAAACCTTGTGTAATGACAGTTTCTGTCTTGTCATCCAAGTACATGTTTTGAAACTTGAGTTGGCCTAAATTATACAAAAACTGTATAATTCGGTTTATCAGCTAATCTAGAAATTAGTCAAACATATCTGAATGAATTATTTTCTTAGCTTTATAGTCAACATACAAGTGTGCCAAGCTAACAAACCAAATCCATGCAAAAAATAGCATAGCTGAAGAAAAGCCACTTCACGACTGAGCTACTTTGTACTTGAGATTTATGATTTTCAACTTTTGTTGGGAATGATATAAAGTTTGTAAAAGAGAGATTGAAGACTTTTACGATTTTTTTTGTTTCTTGCACTTGCAGGATTTGTGGAGAGTTTTATGTTATTTATTTCCTCTCCCATTCAAATGCAACTTTGAGCTGCATTGGAAAACGAAGCCTTGTAAAAGAGGTCTAATTTTCTCACTTAACCTTTGCAAAAAATGCTCAATGGTTTATACAGAAGAGAAAGTAAAAAAGAAAATCCTTGAGCATCAAATTAATATTGTAGTGTTTTAATATTTTATAGAGCGCAGAATCTGGATAAATTAATGCTTGACTGGATACTTGTAATTAGCACTTCAGTCTGAATGAGAAAAAGCGTAACCCATATCTGTCAAGAAGAAGCTGTATAAATTTACAAACAAAAAACCACAAATACACCTCCGTCAGCCAAAATAGGAAACAATTTACTACTTTCAGCTCAAAGTACTGCATTCATATCTTTTCTTCGCTACTTTCTCTCCTCAAAAATAATGGTTTTTGAAGATAAACTAAATAGAGCAATATCTGTCCAGAATAAAATATCCTTACTTATCTATATATATTTAGGAATGCATCCATTACTGACCTGGAATTAGAGCAAAAAAATAAATGGGCTGCAGTGGGCCAATCTAGATCATTGATGGATTAAAATTGCTTTGCTTTCTCTAAAGCTACTTTCCCTGTATACAAACAGACAACTAAACTTTTACGCCTACTTACAACAGTTTTTTTATATACCATATATAGTAGGATGTTTTAAATGCGGGGGCCATTCTCTAACCAAAATTTAAGCTACTTATTTTCAGTATGTGCAGAAATTAAAGCTTATTTACAGTTTAAATTGCAGCTAATAATAGGAAGAGTGGAACGTGGTGTGTTTTACTAGTATTTTTTAGCCCACCACATTTATAAATTCCAGCTTTAATTTCATGGAGGGGGAAGGGATCTGTAATTGTAGTTCCTTTGTGGTTTTATCATGTTTGCTAAATTGGAAACGGCATGTTTATCCATTACCTTTCATCTTCCCTTAAGTGAAGCTGGCTTATCATTAGGATATGCAATTTGATGCAAGCTGCTACATTAGCCCTCGTAATATTAGCCATATGGCCAACTATCAAATTTCTGCAGAGGAGAAAGCAGTGAAACGTGAGAACGAAATGTGCCACATCCACTCACCAAAATCCATCCTCATTACACTTGTCCTTCTCGACTCAAGCCCAGATTCAGCAACTTATAGTTCCAAAACCAAATCAATTTGACCCCTTAATTTAATTTATTAAATTGAAGCTTCCTCATCTTTAGTTAAGAAGAAGTTTGGATTGAAATCTAATTTGCGTACAGAGTTTCAAAGCCAGACGGCTAATCAATTAGCACCAACTCACTGAACTCTTTATAAGTTTTGTTATGCATGAATTACAAGGATTTATTTATTTCCAAAGGATTAGTGTCCTACTTTGAATTGTATTTGTGCACCTATACCTAATAATACCTATCTATATGTAGGGGTAAATCTTAAATCAGAATTATATGGATGTGGAGTATTGTGGAGTAGAGCCATTTGTATCATGTATATTTTCCACACAATGGGGGAAAGAAAGTAAAATATGTTCACTATCCACTTTTGTAGATAGTAAAAGTTTGAGTGAAAAGCGTGGTTTGGTCTGGACAATAAAGTTGCAAAGTCCATTCATCCGTGTGGAGTGGGAAGATTAGATTTTAGACACTTTATCTATTAACGACACCCACGCCTATAAAGGGCTCAAAGAGGGAAAGCAATGTAAAACTCTGGAAGTGGTTTTATACCGCATATTACGAGATTATGCAGCCATATAGTACTTTCTCCCTCTGAAGAAGATACATACACTGTGGCTTATTATGTAAATGTATTGTAATGGAACAGAGAATTGAAAGTTTTCACGTTTCTTGTTAATAAAATGTTTAAAGAATTCAATTGAATAATTTTCCAAAGTGAGAAACATAATGTTGGCTTAAAGCTCTCTTCAAAATGAAAGCAACATATTTTTATGTCATGCTGCTTGTTACTTTATTTTGAAGCGCTCAATCTCACAAAAATAAATAAATAAACGCAAAAAATAAAGAGAGGAGCATATGGTAAAAAATAAATCCCATTTTCTGGATGTTGCACAATATGCATTTGGCAATATTTATGAATTTTCTCCTGTCAGCCCCTTTGTTTTGTGTTTATCCTCTTTTAAAGTAATTTCCGGCGTTTGCTCTCACACCATGAGAGGTAAGAGAAAATCAATGTTTTTCTTTTCTCCCGTCCTGACCTCACTCCATTCCCATCTACTTGTCACTTTCACTGTTTTGCCAGTTTATTTTATTTTATTCTATTAACTCCCTGTCTTTTCTCCACTTGGAAAACAACAATGTAGTTAGTTATACAATGAATAAAACAATGTAGGGAAAGAAAGTGGGGAAAGGGGTAGCGTCTGGAGAATTAACTTTCTCCATTTTGTTGCAACTGGACATAAAATAGTGTGTAAGTTTAAGAATGCAAGGTAATTTAATGCCAGCCTGAGTCTCTTGTGGATGTGCTCTTAATTTCTTGACTGCTATGTACTCACCTTCATAGCAAATGTCGACCCTTTTTAATTTCTGAGCACACCCTCCTTCACTTAATTAAACTCTCTAGTTTGGTTTGTCTTCCGGTCCTCGGAGCAGTAAGTATATAAAAGAGTGAAAGTTTTCTCTCCTTCCTCCACTGAAATGCAAGTGAGTGTGTGGTCAGTAACAAAAGAGTCTGGCTCAAATGTAATTCGTGACGTAGATACGAGAAAAAGTCTGAAGGTTTAGTACAACACAACGCTGCAGTAAAAATAGGTCAGCTTGTAATGACTTGCAAGTTCTGCTTTTGAAGGAGCAGTACTTAATAGAATTAATCTATTAACCAGGCTGTTGTAAAATACAAAGTTTTGGAAATATAAGTAAAAGCAATGATACGAGTATTTTTTTAGGTGATGTATGATTTCCAAATGATGAATTCCCTGACATTTCTCTCTGTCTGCTTTCTCCCAAAAGAAATCATTGTGTTTAAGGTATAACGAGAGATTCAAAATCCAAAGCATGTATGTACGGTCCATCGGGCAAAAATCTTGCTCCGAAAGCAGCACACAATCCAATCTATATAAAAAGATTCAGAGTGGAAAAGAATGCAAAAGAATGTTTTCAAAGAAAGTTTTCCCTTGAAGAAGGGAGTGACAGGTTGGCCTGACGCAGAAACTGTCACAAAATCTCGAGAAAAAATAATGGAATTTATTCCCATTCATGTCCAATCCCAGTCTTACTTAATTCAAATGTTACAATATTATAATATATGCAGCTTCAAACTTTGGATAGAAATGGTGAAAGCATTGATTTTTTAGACAAACTAATGCAATGCAGTAAATCTATTTCTAATAAGTTTTTCCTTTCTCTTGTTTAACTGTTGGCGATAATGGGAATAAGGACTGCTGCATAAGTCTTGATGGCTGACTAAAGACTCAATTGTACCTTTGACATTTGAGAATAAAGCCTCAGAGAGAGAGAGAGAGAGAGAGAGAGAGAGAGAGAGAGTCTTGAGAGTAAAACAGTTTTATCCCCTTTGTGTATTCTTTCCCTATTATCAAGGAGAAAAGGAAGACTTTTGACCGAATCGCCATTCATTTTCTTTTGATGGGTATTACATATGATTTACTGGAAGAAAGTTTATGCAATGCGGAGGTAGGCGAAAGCTGCTGGCAAAGAAATTCCTAAAGACGTCTGTGAACGGAAACTGTTTAATGGTCTAGATTTGGCCAAAGGAACAACACTCTTAAAGGTAAGCCATATGAATTCCCAATTTTTGAGGCCAAGCATCCGCAGTGAATACCTAAAGGAAGACAATCGCCCGCTGTTATCGAAATGTCATTAAGGCAATTGTCCCTCCACCACCATCCTCGTCATCCCATCCGCCGCAATGCAATGGATGGCGCAAACTGAGGTGATGTATGATATTTCTAATCCCAACTTTTCTTCCGTGAAAGGTATGATGGGGCAAAAAACAGAATGAGAGGGAATGCCAATGCTGGTGTGGCCTCAACTGGGAGCCAAAGAGAATAAATCGATCTCGAGAGAACGGAAAATGCAGTGGAAGTAAAAAAGAAAGTATTCCTCTTATCTCTCATTCGTGTGTTTTTATGTATGTATGTGAATGTGGTGATTGGTGAGTTTTGGAATTGGTAAGAGACTGATCAGGTCACGGAACATGTCTCTTCCAGACTTCTTGCTTTAATTTAAGAAGAATTCTCTGGGACATTCTTTCTGATGATTGAATATCTATTTAAGTTGAAAAAGAATGTGAATTGAATAAATACCTACTACAAAACAGTGAAGCCAAGCAAAAAAGAAGAAGCCAGACAGCAAAGTCTTTTAAGTGGAAGGAGCAAAGTTTGTAGACGAAAGGGGAAAACAACTCTTGAGACGATTAATCGATTACATAGAATTTTCAAAAGAGGAAAATATTTATGAAGTTTGGAGATTATCAGTGAATTTACAATGTTTGACTTTCTCCCAATGTAATTTAAGCCTGAGGGATAAAAAATCTTGTCAACAGAGCAATTCAAACACCAACCAATTTCAAACCAATCCCATTACGTTGAATGCCACTACACCATTCCGTGAATACTTAAATATTTTGATGTTATGCTCCCAATCCAATTTTTGTTAATCAGGTAAAAGGAATAGTAAAATTTTTAAAAATAGCTCCTATATATAACTATGTATTATAATATTTACATAGATAGTACCATATAGCATGTTATTAATGCCAAGTCCTGATTTATTTTGACAAAGGAAACAAGGGGCAACATTACATATTTTACTTTGGATGGATCGTACATAGTTTGGAAATTAGACTCTGGATATTTCCAGATATTTTTCCATCCTCAAACACATTTTTCATGGAGAGAAAGAAGGAGAAAAGCGAGTGAAAGGGGAAAATAGTAAAAAGTTATAGAGCGTAAAAGGTAATTTTCATGAATTTGTTTCTGCATGGCTCACTTCAATTATAACGTGGTTGTTTGTTGGTGTGGTTTGCTTTGGCTGGCTAATTCCTAAAGGTGAAGGAGATTTGTTCTTACGATGCTGTTTTTGAGGTGAGAGTTATCGTACGCTCGTTTCTCTTTATTTTATTGCACTTCTTAACATTTCCAAGAAAATTGCAACTGTCCTGATTTCAAAAGGTTTGGCAATCTGATTCTCTCCTCTTTCTCCCTTGTAAGTTATACGGAAACAACACAAGTAATCAATCATTTCTCCGAGATTGTCAACCAAGCAAGAGATGAAGATACTTGCTTACATACAATTTATAAGGGGATGAATTTAGTGTGGCTACCAAAACTACGGGTAGGCAACTGGATTAGATTTTATATTGCATGATGTCGACATCTCATAAATCAGCTAGGACACCTGCTTCCTTGCCACAAACTTGAAACAAAAATGCCAATAAACTGTGGAAATATTTCTCTCGGATAATGAGAAAACCGTATTGGAATATTTATTCACAAGGGATGAGGATGAGAATAATATATTACTAAATACCGTGTCGGGAAACAACTTTTTTTGTTTTTCCATTTCTGCCGAGAACTTTCTCTTGTACTGCAAACATCCAACTTAATGCAATTAATTATTATAACTCAATTTCTGACCCACTCGTACTACGAACCCTCATTTGAATAATAGAGTAGTGCACATTTTCATTTGCATCGGATTGTAGATTGATCCAATTCTCAGAGAATGCGTATATTTATTCGACTGTCAGTCAGACAGAGCTGAACTGGAGTCTCAACAACTCTCTTGAGTGAAAGAGAAAGGTTTTGTCGTTTGAAAATTCATCATTTTCAAAATGCTCAAGAATCAAGAGTTAGGATTCATCTTTGTGGCTTGGATTGTGAATAGACTCAGTCAATATCAAGTGCTTCCTTCCATTTCTCTCCAATGTTAGCGTCGGCTGAATGGAGAGCGAAGGGAATAAGGCCTTCATTTTGAATTTGCTTACATTTCATTTCAATCCAACCACTCTGTCACTACCAACCCAAGTAATATAAATACGTATGTAAAATATTTACAGAGTGTCTCGCAAAAATTAATGGAAAATTATTTATGCTTTCACTCATGCAAAAAATGAGTTTGGAAATGTTTCATATTATATTATTATTACTGAATGTATATTATTATTATTCGTCTATCTCTTGTCGTCATCATATGTCATGGTATGATTTTGAAATCTCGGATTCACAAAGAAATCATATCTATACACATCCAAAAGCTGGAAAAGCAGAAACTTGAGATTGTGAATACACAAGTTGGATGAAACTGCTTTCATCTTTCCAAGTTTAGCCTTTAGCTCTAAACCAAACCAACTTTATGTTTTGAGTCTAAATGTTTCAAAGGTTTCTATAAAAGGGACAAGAAGAGAAAGGATACCAGTAAATATGCCTCTAAAGGAATTATCATCGTTAATTACTTTTCCATGAATTAATAATGGCTAGCACATATTTTGAATTTTTTCAAGTGTAATTTTTATTTACAGCTTGAGTAAAAAATGGTTGTCGGAAGGAAGGAAGTGAGGAGATTGGATTCACAATTTAATTGCATTGCAGTGTTCCCTTCTAAAATTTATATGACAGGAACTTATAAGTCATCCCTTAGCAAGGTTAGGCAGATATTTATTCAAAAGAGAAAGCAAGAGCTCATTCATCTTGAATAAATCAAGATCATGGGTCAGTAGCTTTTGAACCGGAAGACGTCACATTTCCTCCAGAATTATTTCATTCAGACAGATCATCTCCCCATTTAAAAGGAATTATCCACAAATGAATTGTCAAGTATATGTGCATATAATATATATAGTATAGTAATTTCAATAGAGTCCCATTATCCATTCTTTGAAATTTGCAAAAATGAGCACATATATTGATTTTTATATTTGCCAAGTGAGTTGGAAATTATGCATGAAATGGGATGCCAGAGAACGACTAGTGAATGACAACATTTTCTCAGAAATAGGAAAAATGGAGTGACTACGACTTTCTTCTGCAAAATCCATAATTTTGGCAACGGAAGGCAGGGAAAAATAATATGAAAGGATGACGCTCTCATAGTCTTTAGTAAATATGTAATCTTACCAAGAAAATTTGAGTGAAATAGACGACTCTTCCTTTTTTGGCTGTTCCATTTCTGAAATTAGAAAATGAGTTTTTAATTTATTCAAAACATCTCCATCTATTTTTAAATACTTTCATTCCCATAAATTAAAGTGAAAAGAAAATCGTCCATTTAAAAGCCCACTTCAAATGATTTTAATAATGATGGCGCTACTAATGTCTTTCACTTATTGAAAAGGAGAAAATATAAGTTGCTGACTTTTCAAAATTCACATAATAAATGCCCATTAGAGCCAAAGAGCTACGCAATTCCATTCCACAATTTGAAATATTTTACAGCATTACTTAGTTGGCTTTAGAGCTTTTACTATTTCCACATTCTTTTATAAATTCTATATCCGTCCCTCTATAAAAATGTCAGAGTTGTTGGGAAAGAGCATAAAATTAAGCGTTACTCCCAAGAGAAGGTGAAAGTAACGATGTGTAATGTACCTTTACCAAGTCAAGTCAAGTAAAATTTACGAATGGTTGAATATTGTCACTTTTTGACTCCAACCTTATACTACTTACTACTATCACAAAACTTTATAGCCCAAAAGTATTAGACACTTCACTCCAACGTCTGGTAAAAGTAAAGTCTCTCTAATGGAGAAACTGTGATATGTTGTGTTGATATTTTCTCTAAAGGGAAAAGTTGAGAAAGTAAAAGTAGTGAAGTGAAAGTGAAACAGCGGATGTATTGATATCACGTAAATGTGAATGTAGCAGCTGCAGTTGTATTTCAAACAAATACTTTACAAAGTTTAATGGATTTATAGGCTGACTTAAAAGTAGGGAAAATTGTTTTATTTTAACAAATGTATTTTTACCTGCAGTCGACATATTACAACTAAAAATTAGCTCATCTAAAAATGCAGGGAATGAGTGAATGCAGTATTTTTTATATGGAATATTTGTTTTACAAATTTTACAATCTTTTATGTTTTTTTCGTGAGACAAATGAGTGGACTCTTATAGATTGTAGCTAAAAAAAACACATTTACAAAGGGTGAAATGGATTTTGTTTGGTAAAGTAAATAGAAGCATCTTGTATTCTCTCTTGTTCTCTGAAAAAGGATGGATTCAATTCTTCAATTCTAAATTTTGTGTCTTGTTGTTTGTTTACAAAAGCGGTGAAATTCAGTGAGCATGACTTTGCACTTCCTGTTCACTTTCATTATCTTTGGGATTTAGTGGGACAGTGGTGTGGATTAAATGGGAAGCAATGTCTCCATTTCCTATAGACTAAAGTGTAATGAGAAGCCATTTCCTGTTTGCTCAAAATCCTCAAACTGGATCTAAACTTCTCCACCCGTTCACTTTAACTAAGTAAAATTTAACAGAGCCGAGGAATTCATTTCAGGGAATAGTAGTGCACTTTCCCAGATTTTTAATTCCCAACTTTACTATTTGTAGTTGCAGGTAAAAAAAAATTAACGATGGGCTTTACATGTCGTCGTTTACTGGTAGACGTAACGTGTAAACGTTGGCCAAAAGAGAGTGCCCTAAAGTTGATAAAATTGTGCTCAAAAACACATTAGTGCCATAAAAGAGTATAATAATAAGTATGTTAGGTAAGGGGCGGCTGAGTATTATCCATCATCAAATGGAGCCATAAGTCATCCTCTTCCAACAAAATCTGGAATCAGATGTAAAAGGTAGTATAGCTCATAAAACTCGTCGCATTTACTTTGATTGTGTCTACTGTGCAGAGACGTGATCAACGAGCTCCCTTTTTGAAAGACTGAGCTTAACTTTCTTGGATTTTGTGATTTTTTTTTCTTTTACAAAGAATCGTAATGTAGAGAAAAGTGAAGGCACCTAATTTTCTGTGTGAGAAATAGTAAACGAGAGAGAGAGAAAGTCGTCATAAGGGTTGAATGGGAATCACAGAAATTTACGGCTGTGAGAAGAAGCTTCAGTATATCATTGTGAAACCAATAAATGCTGAGTTGGATACTTTCTCTCAACTTCTTCAGAGGAATTTTAGCATGCTTAAAATCTTAATGGGCTGTCCATTGTTTGTGTTGTTTTTTGTGGATCCACCCCTTTCCCAATAATTGCCAGATACCTTTGAAACGTAATCGACCGCAAAGCATTTTTATTTTACAAATATTATTTCGGCACGTCTGTCTGCTCTTTCTGGAAATGCTTTCAAACAAAAACAAGAGTGAGGACATGAAATCACGTATTGATCTATTGATTTGATGTGAAAGATGGCCTCTTTGTTATCTATCCCCTGCCATCCTGTATTGTCCTTGTCTCCAAATATAGATAGATAGAATATCAACACAAGCCCAACAGTGTTTATTGTACATGCCAACTAACCGTCGGCATTGTTAGTTATCGTACTCAAAAAGTGAAATGTCTTTGCTCTTGTTTCCAATCCATTGCCACTTTTCCAGGAAAAAGTCGACACCTCTCAATGGTGTCATTCTGTCAAATTTAATTCAATTTAATAACATGCTCACATACCAAACTGAACTTCAAAATCAAAATGCTGCAGAATCAGCAAAGAGTATGTATTATTGAATTCCCATTACATCCTTTAAAATGAAATGCATGAAATTCTATTTAAAGCCGGCCTCACTGATAACAAGAAGTAAATGACGGGGAACGTAGATATAATGGTGATGAGAAGAAAGGTATTCAAAGGCAAGCGGATATTGCTTTATGTGAAGGAAGAAAATAGTCCTTTAAATTCTGAGGCATAAATACCCATTAATATTAGTTATGGGGAAAGTATTGCGTCATCGTCATCTCTTGTCTCGTGACTGGGTATTTGAAACCAGACAGAGGGAAAGTCATGTCTTGCAGTTATCAAACACCCACTCAAAAGGCTTTCAGGGAGTGTGGGTGGAGAATTTAAAGAAAATACTCGAATCCAAACTCTCGTCTACTTTAATTCTTACATGTATATGCCGTTTAAATTCATATTTTATTTGTACTAATCACTCATAACTTATGGAGGGAGCTCAGGTCTGCGACTTTTGCATTAAAGTTTTAGTCGTTTCTTCTAACTCTGATACTTTAGTAATAAAAATAGCGTGGGTAGAAGGAGCTTGGAATCCTTTAAATTCCTTCTTATCAAAATGTGGAATACATGTAGACTGCGTAAGCAAACATCTTGAGTAAAAGTGATAATTCAAAATGACTCAAGAGGCTACCTGACTGGAAGTTGAAGATAGTGTGAAAACACTTGCAACAGAGAAAGTGGAGAGGTAAGCGACGTTGGTGCGTGGGTGTCTGGTCAGTCCGAAACAAAGAGGTGGTGAGAAACCACTTAATTCCAGCTTAATTGCGCCTTTCAATGAAAAGTCAGCTTTTGACATATAAATAAAAGCATGCATTGTAGTATTCTTTTTGTGATACAAAGCGATCAAGCACCAATATCCGCCTATGTTTATAAGTACTTTCACTAGTAGTTGAAGGATGGGAGAAGCAGACCACAAGAATCTTGTCAGCGTTTTCAAATCTCCCAAAATCCAATGTTCTTGTGGAGATACGTCTTTTACCCATCGGATGAGAAATGCTCAGTAATCCGGAACAATATATAACTGTCTTGTAGAAATTCACAAAACCAGACCACTGACAAGGAAAATGGGATAACTAAACCACACCTACCTCAATGCAGTAAAATTAACATATATTTGACGAGACACCTTCTATAATTCATGTAAATTGTACTTCCCCTGAAATATAAAACTGTCCTCCATTTTTAATCTACTTTCTCTTGATAAATACCATGAGCCCTACCCTCAACATTATATACAGAGTGGTTTTTTGTTCACTAAATTTTCACTAAGCAACTTTGAAAATTTGTATACATTTTAAACCGTTTC
>JAQIXN010000515.1:0-36398 GCA_034698145.1 Proisotoma minuta
GCGAGGCGAAGCCTCGCCCGGGCTTTTAAACTAACGATAAGAAAAATTGACAATTAAATTTTAGAACCACACCCCCTTAAGCAAATCTCGCCGAAGGCGGGGCTTTACGCTTGTTTACATATATAATGCCACTAGATACCATGCTATTTATGTAATTAAGACAAACTACATGTACATATGTGGTTGGATTTATTAGATATTTGCTTAGTTATCTATTCCCGTTGCTGTTTGCAAAAAGCTTTATGAAGCTTAGCATGTAATGAGCTTATAATTGATGCTGATAGCGATACACCTCTCAAAGTTGCCAACAAGTTTTGCACACTCACTTTGTTTGATGACTTTACGTTGATATTGGACAGGATTTATCCTTGATCCTAACACAAAAAACGGACTGAAGAGCGTGTTTTGCATTAGCCGATCAAGTCTGGTCA
This sequence comes from Proisotoma minuta, assembly GCA_034698145.1. Taxonomy (NCBI): domain Eukaryota; kingdom Metazoa; phylum Arthropoda; class Collembola; order Entomobryomorpha; family Isotomidae; genus Proisotoma; species Proisotoma minuta. Next base: position 432 of record JAQIXN010000515.1, read on the forward strand.
GCTTTCATTCCTTTACAACTCTTTGCAAAGAAAGATTAATCAGTTCCAAGAATTTTACATTTAATAGCATAAATCATGGCTCTCTTTGAAAAAATCCAAAAACTTCCTCAACAACTGCAACAAGAGTTGATTTCATTTTATGACAAAAATTTCCCCATTGAAGTTCGTAATTTGCTGGCCAACCAAATAGAGTCAACGCTGCTGCTATGGTAACTAATTAGAATATAATCAAAGTCATTAGCCCCAAAAGTTAATTAACGATAGAGTTAAATTTGTTTTGTCTCGTATTGTTCCGCAGTAGCAGTCAGAATTCACTGGACCCCGAAAATCCAAGTCATTTGCCAGCAATTTTAAATTTCCTTGAGGGCATTATCCAAGGATTGGATCAAAGGTTGATTGGAAGACAAGGACAAGAGGAGCTCCCATTTTTTATCAAACACAAACTGACTTCGGCCCTAACTCAACTGAAGGTGAGTTGACTTTGCATATGAAAACTATATATATGTATCTAACAGAACATGCAGAATTCAAATTTCATGGTTTCGGTTTGCACTATTTGTATTCTTATAAAACATGAGAGGATATTTAAATGACAAAGGTTTGAGAATAAAAGCTCAAAATATGGCCTCGTTTCTAGGATAACCAACTCATAAATAATTATAAATCCAGAGTGTAGCATAGTCATGGAAAACTGTTTTTTATTATTGTTTTTCAATCTAAAAAGCAAATTATTTTCCTTCAAGATTTTTTTACTCTTGCACATTTTTTTTGCAAATTTCCATACGTTTCGTTCGTACAAATTATATTATTTAACTCCAACACCTTGTTTAGCCTTGCCTAAATATTAAAGATCAAGATCAAGAGTTTATATCACAAACAGGTTTTTTATTGTCTTAATTCTTGCTGTTTTCTGAGAACTGCGTTGATTCCATGAACTCTTTTTTACAGCCACTCGTGTTGATTCCTCTTGTTCTTGAAACTGATAAATATTCTTCAGTTTCCTATGAATGAAATTTGGAATTTCCTAATTTATATGTTCCTATTTCCCAGCAAGACAAGGAGACTGATGCGGCTTCACTTCTAAAACGGATTCAAACGTGTATACAATTTGAGATGGAGCTTATCCAGCGATCGGAAACCGTTGGGGGAAATATGTCCCCAGATATTCTTATGGACAATTTAAATTATGTTCGAAAGCGGGTGGAACAGACAGGGGACATTCTCAAACGTCTATCTTCAGAACAAGACGCATTTGAAATCCATCTCACAGAGAAACAAACTCTGGAAGATCATCTTACAACCATAAAAGGAATTCTCCAGCCAAATGAAGAAACGAAAAATTTTGAGCGTTCCGTTAAAGAAGGATTGGTCCAGAAAACTGCAGCCGTTGATTTTAATCTACAGCAAATGATGAGTTTGCGAACCCAATTTCTTGAAGGGATGAAGGCAAATGTAAAAAGCTTGGGGGAAGTTCAAAATCAAGTTTTTCAAGAAAAGCTGTTCATTTGGAAATTTCAGCAGCAACGAGGGGCAAATGGCTTGGCTCCCTTGACACCAGTGCCATTAGACAAGGTTCAACTTTACTTGGAGAATTTGAGCGAACTCGAATGGAAATGTAGACAGCAGTTGCAAGAAACTGAAAGACTCAAACAAAGGAACCCAGTTTTCAACGATGATCAAGCAACGCATTTGTTGAATGATTTGCTTGTACTCTTGACAAGTTTGCTAAATGAAGCCTTTGTTGTAGAAGAACAGCCTCAACAGGTACATATACATTGACATATACAATATTTAATTAATTGTCAGGTATTTTAAAAACTAAAGTTGCATTTAAAAACAGATAATGAAAAAAGGAAACAAATTTACAAATGCTCCAAAAGTATCCCTCCTTGTGTCCAACCTCTCCATTCAAATGTCATGTCCGCAAGTGACTACCTCAATAATCAGAGAAGCTCAAGCTCGGTCCCTTTCTGTAACAGAAAACGTGGACATTGCCATGCCGATCACAAACGGCAACGCAACATTAGAGCTTAATACCAACACTCGACGCCTTACTGCAAAATTCTCAAACCTTCAACTCCGAGAAATTCGAAGAGCAGACAGAAGAAGTGGCAGTGGATCCTCAACATCCGAAAGTGTGATGGAAGAGAAACTTTGCATGTACTTTGAATCCATGCTGATTGTTGGGGATCTTAAACTTCGTGTTCGAACAATTTCATTGCCTGTGGTCGTGACTTCTCATGGCTCTCAAGATCCAACCGCTGAAGCAACTATAATTTGGGACTCCGCTTTCGGGGCTTTAGGAAGGATTCCTTTTCAAGTTCCACATCGCGTCCCTTGGGCAGAACTTGGACAAGTTCTCTCTGCAAAATTTGCCATAATGACTGGTCGACCGTTGTCTGAGGATAATTTGCGATGTCTAAAAACAAAAGCTTTTAGCAGGGGGAATAACCAGCAAGGCGAAACCATCAGTTGGAATGAATTTGTCAAAGACAATTTGCCAGATCGAAACTTTTCATTTTGGCATTGGATATACGTGGCGTTGAAAAACATTGAGAGGAAGGAGACCCATTTAAAGGATTTATGGCGAGAGGGTCACTTGGTTGGATTTATTGAGAGAGAAGTGGCAGCCTCAATGTTGAGTTATAGGGAGCCAGGAACGTTCATGTTGAGATTTTCAGACTCGAGGGCAGGTGCCATTACGATTTCAGTTGTCAATGAGGACCGCAGCGTCTTCTCAATTGCACCAATGGACGAGAATGATTTGAAACAGAAGCGGCTGGCAAATTGCATAAGAGACCTTGATAAGCTGAAATTTCTCTACCCTGACATTCCAAAGGATGTGGCTTTTGGAAAATATTATTCCCAACCAGATGCTACTCTTAGTAGTCCGGACAAGCCATACGTCCCCCTGTTACCTTCGATACCTGATGTAGCAGTTAGTGCGGGGAGCATGACACCACAACATCAGATTCAGTATGGAGGAAGTACACCTAATCCAAATTTTGGAGGAATGCAGCAACAGCAAATCGGAATGGTCCCAAGTCCCATGCCTGTTCAGTATATGAACAGTCCGATGGGAAGTCCATACCAAAATCAAATGATCCCCAGTCCTTCGTCTTTCAATATTCCCAATCTCCCAATTTTCATGGATTCTCAAACAACAAACACCACAATGGCAATGGACACTCCAACATTGCTGGATGAATTTGAGTCGTAAGTTATTGCATACTAAATAGATATTTAGGTTTAAAGTTTCTCATATTAATAATATATCAAATGATTGTTGCAGGGTAATGATGGGGAGTGACCTGAATGACCACCACGACTTACTCCAACTTAATTTAGGTAACAATGACATTACCAATAGTGATAATAACACATCTCAACAAACTACGACACAAGCACCCCACCAAGGGGTGTGGAGTAATATGGTTGAGCTTTAGGCTAATCTTATTTTTATATTTTTATAAATAGGTACGTAGTCAAATTGACAAATGCGTATATTTACATGGACTCTGCATTTAATTATTTAAGGCTATTTTTTCTTAGTATTATTATCCTAAGTAAAAGTTTCATTATATGTTGTATGTCGATTATGTAGAATTATCATATTGCCATAAAAATCAGCCACATCCACGTGTAATTAAAAAAAAATAATTAAAAAACATATCTTTGCAAAAATAATAAAATTGACAATAACAAATCACGCATTAATTATTAGCATTTTTGCAATTTCCATGCATTTTGTACAACTCATCGTGCTCTGAATTTTAAAATGGAGCACAACAATAAGTCACCAGAATTGGGAACATTGGAACATTCTACAAGCTGTTCAGTTAATTCCGAAAACATTTTTACGGAGGTTCCTTTGTCGACTACAGAGTGGGAATCTTCCACAAAATCATTCGACAAAAAAAGTAAGGGGCGAAATGCAAGATTTGAAAAAACCAATGGATCAGGATGGACTTGGAGCATTCTTTTGACAATTTGCTGCATTTTCTACAAAACGGAAAATCATAAAATTACAAGCAGCATTTGCAATGGTGATCAAACATCATGTCAAAGAATTAATCCCCGTCTAAAAATTTGTGCATGTTACGGCTCAATATAATAAGAAAAAAGAAAATTATTTTTAATTTTTCATTTAAATTAATTTCATGGAAAAGTTTTAACTAATTACAGATAAATAAACTGATATCCATTTTTGCATGTCTACTTAAAAACGATTGCAAATTGACACAGAACGAACTGAATTTAACTTATTTCGTTGCAACAACGTTCACGCTAAATACATGCATGCTATCTATACCTAATTACATTTTACATTGCAAACACAAACTACTTTTAAACTTTCAACGTATTTGCTTTCCGTGTATTAAGTAGCCAACGTTTTATAATAAATCAATGTGTATAAAAACAAACTCTGCAAGAAAAATTAATTCAGTCAAAGGACAGGTCTCATAAATTCATAATAATGGCTTCTTCTTCATATACTCCCCGAGCCATAAAACGCTTGCAGCAGGACCTTAAGTCTCTCAAGGAATCGCCTTTGGTTTGTGCAAACGCTGAACCTTCTGACTAAGTTCTGACTCTTCACTTCTGCTTTGGTATGGAATATATAGACCTTACATAAATAGACCATAGACCTAATACAAATATGAAATATTAGGTATGGAATCATAATCCCCCCAGAGTCTTCCCTTATATCAGGAATTCCTATTCGATTTACTCTTGAATTTGACAACGAATATCCTAACAATCCCCCCAAAGCTTATTTTGAAACCTACATTGCTTACGAAAATGAAGCAATGGTTCGAGACAACAAGGGACGGATTGAAGTTTGTCTCAATATATTTGGAAATTTCCGTGACATTCACACCGAGTGGGGATCAACTAGTGAGGGGTGGTCGCCAAGTTACACAGTGACGACCATTTTAGACTCCGAAGATGTTAGAGCCTTACCCGAGCCTTACTGAACTCCCGGAGCTCTATCATACAACTTTAGAGCTCTGAAGTTAGAGCTTTGAATTAGAGCTCTAAAATTGAAACTACGGCACTGACTCCAAAGCTCTAACTTCGGCCTTAGATGTTAGAGCCTTAAGGCTCGGGGCTTGATGAAGTTAGAGCTCTGACTCCCTGGAGCTCTTCGATAAGGAAGTTAGAGCCTCAGAATTTAAATTAAAGACATTTAGGCTATAGCTGTCATTTTTTGCGCGTCTGTCCGTCCATCTGTCTGTCCGGGACACGATAGTGCCCAAATGGCTTATCCGATGGTTCCTAAATTTTGCACAGATGTTCTACTATCTAATACAAGGGGGGTTCGAAGATGGGCAAAATAGGTCAAGATTTTTAGAAATGGTGGGGGCAAAAAAATTGGTAGGGTGGAGTTTAAAATTCGACCGAATTTGATCGATTTTTTTTCGAGCGATGATTTGGGTCTATAATTAGTAATAATTACTTATACTAACAACAAACAGATTTCATGCAAAATATTCAAGCGAGGACAAGATATGGCAAAAAATGTAATATGGCAATAAAAATTGTTAAATTTTTATGTTAACAAGACAAGAGAGATACACATCCCTAACTCGGGTTATATAAATACTGCTCTGAAGGTTTTTCAAAGGTTTAGATATTATTTTTAGGTGAGGAAAAAAACAAGCAACAAAGTTTCTAATCAAATTGACAAAAACAAAAGTTTCGAGGAATGAAAACGTAGCTTTGTTTCAGATTTTCAAGTTCCAAATATTTAGCCCAAGAATTTTGACTTCAGCAGGTCCAAAAACAAAATACGTTTTCTAAAGCAAAAAAAAATATGCTAAATTCATCAGAGATTCTTTAAAAATTGCCACGTGTTCTAATTCAATAGTGAATACATATTTACTAAAAATTACGTTTGTTAATTTACTGAATGGAACAAAAGTTTGCATTACTCAATTAGACTACATATTCCTCTGATTTATATACTTTTCAATAATTCATCCAATATTGATCAATTGATATTGATTATTTTGTTCATGAAATCATGAGCAAGTTCAGATTAAAAATTTGAAAAGGGATTCCAATAAAAACTTTCAAGTCAAACTTTTTGATCCTAAGCTGCTAAGTTGATACCATGATACCTAAGTTTTGATAACAAACCAAAGTTGTATTAATTCTTTTTCACGTCAAATGCTTTAATGTGGAATGATGGCTGTTTGGGCGAATTTTTTTTGACACTCGGTAGAATTAATCATAAGGTAATTTATAGAAGCATAAAATGATACTAGGATTCAATGAGCTTTTAATACACAAAAAGAACCGAAGGTGAAAGTCAAACAGGTCTCATATGAGGTCAAATGCGTTTAAGAACTGTATTTGGCAAAATGCATGTCAAACAGAATCTAATGAGAAACTACAGATGCATTTACGAAAATAATCAACAACTTGGGGCTTGAGGCAAGACATTAGGCCAGATATGAAATAAGGTCAAATTCATTTAGTTGCAACCGCCCAAATTAAAAATAAGCTAAATTAAAGCCGGACATTGATCCAGCTGTTTTTCTCTTACACAAAGTTTATACGACCATACTTATTTTGGGAATTTCCCCCGATTTTTGGTTTTTTGTAAGATTGTTTGCTGCGCACACAACTGTTTTTTAAAATGGAAATTAATCTTTGTTAAGCATGAAATTCTTTACATTTATACTAGTTTTGAGGGTCATTGGTTTTTACGGGGGGTCACACGCCCATATTAAATTGGACGCTTATTTTTTTCAAAAACTTTTTTTTTTCCTTTTTTCAAAAAACCTTGCCGATTTTTTAAATCGAAGGTAAAGCCAAGCTCCAAAACTTATGACCTTATTTTGAAGCAAATGCGTTTTTGGTATGCTTACAAAAACAATACTGGGGCTGACCTAAATTGTTTTTTCACTACAAATGTGTTTCCTGCTCGAAAAGTTTGGAAAACGTATTATGGATACCTTTTTGGTTCTTGATCTTCTAGGGTCACAATTCTTAGACTAGAAATTCAAAAAACTTGTCACCAATAATCTTGATTGCACATGAAAATATCCGAAAACGGAAAACTTAGGTGAGAAATGAGTGCAATTAAAAGTTTAAAATAAAATTTCATTGGTTTTGACTCACCAAGTTATTTGTAGTTTTTCCTGAATTTTAAGTTTTCCGTTTTCGGATATATATTTTATTTCATGTTTTTAATTGATAATTTCCCGTTTCGTCACCATACAATTTCTATACGAAACTTATTGCATCACTAAAACTTTTTCATTTCTTATCCGATTTTGATGGCGTAAAAGACAAAAAGATGTAAATAGATTAAGAGAACATTATTTTAATATCAAACCAACCAAATGAACAAACGTGCCAAAAATTTATCTTGTAAAACTGCACCTCAAAACAGTTTTATTAGTGTAAGTACTCGAAATACTAGAGGGATTTTTGTGCCTTTTTTTCGCAGACATCTACACCCTAATAATTAACTCTGTGCAAATTTTCAGCCCAATCGGTGAAATATCGGCTTTGCAATTAAATACCAAAGCTTAACTAGACCCCCCCCCTAAATGCATACTTAGGTGATTTGGTTGCTTTTTTTGTTTTTTTCCTCACCTGAGAAAAACCTTCAGAACAGTGCACATGTAGCCCAAGACAGGGATGTGTACCTCTAAATATACAATTTTTGACCTAACCTAAATCTAATTAACATAATCATCAAACATTTAAAATATTCAAAACTGATTTTTCAAAAAATTCCAATCACCGAACCCATTTTAGACATTTCAGTAGGGGTTCTGAGGCGTTATATCATCTTAAGACATGTTTTACGTTCATCAAAGATTGTTTGAGACAAAAACAATTTTTATTGCCATTTTACATTTTTGCAATTTCGTTTGAATATTTTGTATGAAAAATATACATTATAGCCTAAAAGCATCGTTCCAAACCGATTTCGATCAAATTTGGTAGAATTTGGATTTTTCCGGTTTCCATCTTATAAATTTTCCGATCCTTACAATTTCTAAAAAGCTTGACCGGTTTGGTCTATTTTCGAAATTCCCATTTCTATTGGGTAGTAGAACAACTGTACAAATTTAGAAACGATCGGATAAGCCTTTTGTCCCGGACAGACAGACAGAGGGACAGACGATGGTTATATAAGCCCGGGCTCGGATTAAAATTAAAGGTGGAAAATGTTTATTTATTCATTATATCGCTAGTTTATTACACCCGTTTGCAACGCTTTATTTTGAAGCTCTAACTTCAGAGCTTTGTAAAGCTCTAACTTCTTCGTTGTGGAGCCTTGGAGCTCCTAACTTGGAGCTCTATGCCAAATATGTTAGAGCTTTAAATTAAGGCTCTATCTTCAGAGCTCAGAGCCTTAAGGGCCGTATTTTTTAATTCTGAGGCTCTAACTTCCTTGGCGTAGAGCTCCAGGATAAGCCAGAGTTAAAGCTCTAACTTCCTCCGGGCCCGAGCCTTAAGGCTCTAACATCTTCGGAGTCCATTTTAGTCTCCATGCAAGGAATGGTACTGGAAGGGATGCTGAGTAAGCGAGTAAAGGATGTGGCCAAGATGATACAGTCTGCAACTAATTTCCGGTAAATATTGAAATAACAATTTTGGGGAATGCGAACCGAATTTTAAAATAATTCTTCAATTCCTATTTATATATACAAACAGTTGTTCAGTGACCAAGCATGATGGATCAAACCCTGCGAAATACTTCCCAAAAGTGATTACTTCTTCTGATGAAGCGGCTCGAATTGCTGCATCCTTTCCAATCTCAAACGACACAACCCCTTTAGACACCCACTACATCTGCTATGCAAATCAACAAAAAACTGGACGAAACTATGTTCTTGGTTATGGTGTCCACGTTGAAAACAAAAGACTGGGAACTCTTACTTCACCCTGCGAATATTTATCTCTAGACTCTTACAAACATTCTAAAGTGAGGCAGTCAAGCACAAATCTTCCTTTTGAACATTGGCTACCGATTCTAATCGATAAAAGTCAATGGAAAGGATTCAGCCTCATTAAAAAGGGTTTTCTGATCCATGTTTCAAAGATTTGTGCAGATATAGATTTCAAGGGAACTGAAGCTCAAAAGGTGTTCAAAGTCTGCTCAAGTCTAATGAACAGTTTAGTTGTTGAAATTATGAACAATGGGGACAAAGCCACTGCCAATGACAAATTCATCAATGCCTATTTTGCTCTCTTAAGGCTCCTGGTAATGTACAAACAAGACTGTCCCGAACTTGGGGAACTGGCTGATAAAGAGATAGAAAAAGGGATTCAGAACGTTGATGTTCTTAGCAAAACTTTTGTCCCCAATCTTGGAGAATTCCTTATTTACCTTGCCCTATCCGACAAATATGAGTGGAACCAGTTGGCCGAGGTCTTTATGAAAGAGTGTGATGCTCGAAATGTTTTTTGGTACACCAAAGGGAATCGAAATAATCCACCAAAATATCCAGAACTTGGCCGGACTGTCGGACATGTGGAAAGGGCAACCAAAGTATTTGACGCGACAGCCGTCAGCAGAAAACTTGTAATGTTTCAAGTTAGATTTGTCACAGTCGCTAAAAATCTTTGGGAATCTGGCGTCCTGGAACTTTCCGAAGGGGAAGAAGATTTCGGGAAATTTGGCCTTGTCCCTGAAGGCGTTCGTGGGGATTTAAAGGGAATCTATAAAGATATCATTGGGGTAAAAGGGTGGCAAGGCTTCTTTGAATGGGTTGGAATGCAAAACAGAACTGATGCTCAAAGGGGACAGGAATTGGAGAAAGCACTTAGACTCAGTTTTTATAGACGCTACACATGAAACGATCTCACTAATTTATTCATCTAAATTTCGAAATATATATATATATATATATAATAACTAAACTTGAATGTCGATTAATCTTAAATAAACATATAATTATATGTTGCAATATGTTAACATATTGTAATAAATCAATTCTCGATCAGCACTAGATAAAAACCCATTATCAAGAAGCTCGCAATTTGATTGTCTATAGTATATTACAGACTCTATAATAATATTAATAATCAGGTTATTCTGAATCTTCTTCATCCTCTTCGTTTTCAATTTCCACTAGTTTCAACTTTTTGACTCCAATTTCGTCCAGTTTTTGTTTAAGATGAATGAGATTCAACTTGCTTGAAAGAGGGACTGAGTTCGGTTGAAATTGGGAAATAATATTCTGATAGAAAGGTATATCCAAATTTCCCAAGTCTGGAAGAGAGAATCCATCTTCAGTTTGGATGAAAAGTTTTGATGTCATGGATCCGTCTTGAGAAAGAAATCCCTCACTTTTCAAAAGTTTATCAAGTTCAACAGAAATATTCGACTTTGTCATTTTTGGGAAACGGCCTTTTAGCTTTTTTACGAAACTTGGGTCTGCATCCTTAATTTTTTGGAGAATCAATTGGGAAGTTATTTGAAGTGGAAGATCTTTTTCATCATATAAAGTTCTTCTATTAAGAGAGTCGCCTGTTCAAATAAAATCATTATTTAGTTGAATATTTACACACGAATAAAAACAAAGACTATGCCTATGATAGGCATAGTCATTGGAATAAAAATAGACTCACAGCTCTCTTCTTGTCCCCAGGAATTACTAAAATTAAAAAAGCTCACCTTGGCTTGACGACCTTGATGTTATTGGAGAAAAACGTTTGGGAATACTAAAAACCAATGCTTATTCCCGCTTCTCCTTTCCTTTGTTCAGAAAAGTGAGTTGATAGTTGATGCAAAATAGGTAAAAATTTCTATTCTATAACCTTTTACATTTTACAAGCAATGCAAATTAATGAAGTTAAAATAATATTCAAATAAAGTTACAATCTGGATCCTAAATAAACATATATAATGCCAGGCTGATGTGTATATATTATTATGTAATTCATGCAAGTTCAAGGTCCGTTTGTCTCAATTTAAGCTAACAAGATAAGTTTACTGAACTTTACAATGTAAGGTTATTTTTACCACAAATGTCGAAGTTTTGGAAAAGTAAAATTGAAAGGCTTGAAAAATTTATTGTAATTTACAAGCAAATTACCAACAACATGTGTTGCTATTTTCTCATGAAAATTACATAAATTTTGTTCCATTCGTTTTCTCAACCAAACACCAGTTGAAGGCTAATACTTGAACCGATATCAAAGTGATCAAGATAAGATCTATATATTAGAATAATAGCTGGTTATATATATATATTGATGCTAATTGCTGTTTTTATTGACAAATCGTTTAAAAAGCAACATGTACAAATATTTTTTACAACAAATATTTAGAGTTAAACGCACAGTTTAAATAAAATAAACCGTAACAATGTCAAATGCCAAAATTGATTGACGTTCACTTGGGAAATGCTAAATGGACATTGCCCAACCGTCACAAAATAATTCCGTTTAATTTAAATGAAGGGCAAGGCTTGTTTTGTTCTTGTTTGTTCAAAAGTATTGAATCAAAACTTGAATCACAAAGAATGTTCCTACAAACATTAGTTCCGTTCATAAATTACCTTTTAAAATTTTCAAACTTTTTTGGAATATTTAAAATTGTTTGGAATCCCATTTTACATAAATGGAGCTTCGTAAAACTATCAACTTCCAGAAAATTAATCTTACACTATTTGAAAAAGTTTTTGTATTTTGGCTACGGAATATTTTTATTGTTGAATTGCATAAGATTACAACGAGATTTGCAAAACTCCCGATGGCTTAGAAGTTTTTATTGGGTTGTCACATATTTTGGATTTTCACCAATGTATTTAAAACCTGAATTGTGTGTTAATGTTCTAAACACTTTTCTAAAATTTGAAACAGGTACAATAGTAACTACATTTTTAATTGTATTTATGCAAATGAATTAATCAAATTTTCTCTTTTCTAATAGATGATCTAAAACTGTATTCCAACTCAAAACGTAAAATTTCTTGGATTCTAAGCCTCTCAAAGTTCTGGCTTTTGTTAATGTGTTTAACTTCAATTTTCATTCCAATTTGTGTGACCGTATTGAAATTATTAGACCCTTGCTTTGCTCCAATGACCCGTTCAATTTTTCTTTATGGTAGCCACGATTGCAGACTGTCATCTACCGTAATTCTCATTGCACTAGACATGTTTGAATTTGTAATTTGGTATTGGTTTGCCGCCCACGCTGCTTTTCTCGTGGGCACAACCTACGGAACAATTTTGACAAGTTTATTGGCGTACACAAAGATATTGGAGTATCAAAGGTAAACAATTGTATGAAAAGTTCCATTATGTACAATACCTATAAATACATGTGTACTATTATATGATTATTTAGAGACAATCGTGGATTATTTAGAAAAACCTCAAATTTTTATCAATTCTTCGAAACTCTCCAACTATACAAACGCATAAAAATGTTGGAGGCATTGTACAACAGTCACTTTCGATATTTTCACCTTCCCTTTTTCTACGGATCAGGATGCGTTGCTGTAATTTTTGGGACTTTTTTGACCATCTCATTTTCTGCAGAAATAAATCCTGCAAATATGGTATATCCCTTAATTGCTATTGACTCTTTAGGTATGACTTCGTTTATAGCTTATGCATCTGGACACGCAAATGCGACTTCTAACCGATTGATTAATCGATGGAAAGGGATTGGATTGGAAATGAAAACGGCGAGGGCAATTGCCCCAATTAAAATAAGATTTGGGTCTAATTTTTTTGATGTGGGACTAATGTTGATGTCGTTAAGCTTTTGTGTTACAACAACAATTAATCTTCTTCTTTTATATGATGCATGATTCATGCAGCATGAAGCATAAATTGGATTTATATGTAAAATACTCCGTTTGAGATTTAATTTTGATAATCAATAATTATATTTTTTAATGTAGCAATTACTAAGAATTAGAATAATCTATATATGTGTTTACGTAATCACTGAAAATGTTGTGGCTGGATAAATGATAGCGAAATTTCTATAAACTGGGGTAATTGCGGTTATGACTCAATACTTAATTAGAGGAAATCCAGCAAAATAACTGCTAATATAAGAAATGACGATGGTCGTTAGAGTATAAATGTTTGACTTGACCATTATTTCCTTCCTGTGTTTAAAAATTGTAAAAGTGTAAACAGATATGGAAATTAAACAAACACATACATATTTTATCTTTTGTCATAGTTCATTTACTTCCATTTACTTCCAGCTAAAGTACAATTCTGCATTTGAGCAAATGTAGTGCAATAAATCTTGAATAAGAAATGAGTTCGCTTACAAATAATTTTCCACTTTCCCCTTCGTGTGCTTATTTAAGCAATACCTCGACAAAAAATACTTTTGGGGAAAGTCCCTTCGAGGAAGGAGATATCGCATGGACGCTGACATGTTCGGCTATGGTGTGGTTGATGGTTCCAGGGATAGGTTTCTTCTACAGGTTCTATCATTTAGCCATTTTTTTTTTGAAAAATCGATACTAATTTATTGCAAATCAGTGGAATGGCCAGAAGCAGATCAGCACTTTCTCTAATAATTCTTTGCTGTTGGTCGATTGCTGTGGTCTCAATTCAGGTATTGAAATACATAAAAGCTACATATAAATCTCAAATTTCTAAATAAATATATATACATATAAATTCAGTGGTTCATTCTCGGCTACAGTTTAACATTCAGTGAAAATGGTAACGTTTTCATTGGAAATTTGGACAAAATGTTGTTGTGGGGAGTTTCGGAAGGACGGATGGCTTGTAACTGCAAAGTTCCTGAAATTGTTTGTTGCATATACCATGGAATGATCGCTGGCCTTGTTCCTGCGCTGGTTGTAGGCTCAATTGCAGAGAGGGGGAGGTTCCTTCCTACAGTTATATTTATGTTCATTTGGACTACGTTTGTATATGGTAATGGTTCCTCATACGACGAATATTTTATTTTTTTTTAATCAGTAATTTATTTCAGATATTGTTGCCCACCAAGTTTGGAATATTGAAGGATGGGGAAATATCCTCGGTGGGCTTGATTTTGCTGGGGGTATTAAAATAGATTAATTTCAAGTTTAATTTGAAAATAAGTATGAAATCATATAAATTGCATGATTAGGAACTCCTGTCCATATTACATCCGGGGCTGCTGCAATTGCTTATGCTATGCTTCTAGGAGAACGAGAAGGACGTTCAGCCATGGTCGAGTACAAACCTCACAATCTTGTCCAAGTTATCTTAGGCACCAGTTTGATGTGGTTTGGTTGGTTTGGGTTTAATGCTGGGAATGCCTTGGGAGCAAACGCGAGGGCTGGAATGGTCATCGTGGTGACAAATCTTTCAGCATCAATTGGAGGAATAACATGGGCTTTGTTGGACTATAAAAAGACAAACACATTTTCAGCCATTTCTTTTTGTTTCGGCTCAGTAGCGGGTCTTGTTTGTGTTACACCGGCGTCAGGTAAAAAATTATGATTAATTAAAATTATGAAAAATAAAATTTATCATCTTTCAAAAAAGGTTTCATTCGTCCTGCTGCAGCTCCAGTATTTGGTATTTTAGGGGCCGTGTGTTGCAAGTTTGCTAAAAGTATGACTGTTATGATCGACGATGCCTTAGATGTTGTCAATGTACATTTGATTGGAGGTTTGGTTGGAACTCTCCTAACCGGAATTTTTGCAGAAAAAGAAATTGCTGCTTTGGACGGCGTCACAATAATTGAAGGTGGTTGGATAAATGGTAATTTTCATCAAATCCTGTACCAAATTGCTGACTGTGTTGCTGGTGGTGTTTGGGCGTTTGTCGTAACGTACTTGATTCTTTTTGGAATGAATAAGATTCCGGGATTAAAATTAAGAGTGGACGCAACAACGGCAAGGTTGGGCCTAGATAAAAAAGAGTTGGGGGAAAATGCATACGAAAAATTGGCTGGAAGTGATGGGCCTTGAAATTAGGGATTTTATATAGATTTTTTTATGAATTTAATAAAAAATACATTATAATTGTTCAATTTTTTTATTACTACACGAATAGACCAACTTTGTTCGGAAATGTTTGAATTGGACTTACTTTTCTAGACTTCCTTTAAAAACAATGCCAAGTTAACAGTTTGAGACACGCAGAAATATGTAGTTGCTTTTTTACACCGGTTTTAAGTTTCATAACAAATAGCTATATAAAGGTTATGAAAGATCATTATTTTATCTGTTTAATCAAATTCTTAAGCAGATAACAATTTGATTTAGATAATTAAATAGGCATATTGGATACATCTCAATTTAATTATAGGACATTTATTTATTATGGATAAAAAGAACAGTTATTTAATTAAGGTTAAAAGTGGTTATTTGCTAAATTCAAATCTTTATATAAGTATATTGTAATATGATTAATTTCTTAAAACTTTGGAGGAATTGTATCCATTTCATACTTCAAATCACTGTTTTGCAGATCGTACCAGAAATTAGCCCCTTGTCTTATTTCCTTGGATTCCTCGGTCATTTTTGAGATCATATCAATTGCATAAAACTTTTTAGGTTTAATTTCGTTTTCGGATGAATCCTCCTCCCACTTTTGACCCCAAGGCATGTTTGGCTTTCTATTGTCATTAAATAACGAATTTGAGCATGAGGAATTTATTATTTTTTTTTTGAGATTTCTAACCCATGAGCAGAAAATGAAGTCAGCATTGAAACCATTCCTTTGGAAAGAATGTATTCAGTTGAAGGTGTTGTGTCTTGATTAATAATTGGTGTTTGGAATGAGATTGACATGTTAAAAAAATACTGAAGCTCATCCATGTTTCCTGGTCCTGAAAAATAATAGGTAAGAAATGTTCTAAATGTTTCGAATTTTCAAACCGCTAGATGGGATTCTTACCTTTTGGCATGTTTTGAAATTGCATCGAGTCTACAACTCTGAAACTTGGTTCGTGGGTGAATTTGTATCTGTAAATGGGCATTAAATTTCTCAGTCCTTCCGTTGCAATTTTCACAAATAGTTCGAAATTTCTATCATTGGCCATTTTAATTATAGCATCTCCGTCAATGCTCCCATTTTTAGAATAAAAGTCCCAAACTTTTTTCGCGGTTTTCTCAGGTTCTGGAGACTTTGCAAAGTCTAAGAAATATGGAAAGCCTTGTGTCCAGTTTTGGGTTAAAGTTGAAAACTTATTTGAGTCATTGAGGAACACTGCGAATATACAAATTGATACGGTTATAATATTTTGTCGGACTATTTTTTTTTAAAAAAACTTACTTCCTGTGAAGGGATCGAGGCCATCCATCTCATTGCTCCCTATTATAAGTGGAACTTTGTTGATTAGATTAGCTTCAGGGTTTTCCAGCAATTTGTACGGATGATCCTTAAGTACCCTCTCATATTTATCTCCTTTCAGTTCCACCTCAACTGAAGGGCCAAACACTGTAAAATCTTCCATCTCCTTGTAATCCATTTTCTCAAAATCGAAATCTTTTGGGGATTTCATCTTTTCCAAAATTTCCAGTGGTTTCATTCCTTTCAAACAATTTACAAGTCCTGCTGAGCTATTTGTAGGACAACCAACTTGTTCCCCAAGTTTCCTAGTGTTGGAAATATTGAGCTCAATATAAATAAATGCAATTTCTTAAATGAATATCTCTGTACCTAGCTTGAAGTCCAGGGTCTCTTGTGAATGAACAGGAATTAAGGGATGCACTGGAAATTACTGCCCTATGGAACAGTCCTTGACTTCCCTTGTTAAACATATGGATGAAAATGTCTGTTCCACCCGAACCCGTCCCCATCAAAGTCACTCTGCTAAAATCCCCAGAAAATAAATGGATGTTGTCTTTAATCCAAATTAATGCTGCAGATTGATCTCGAAGCCCCATATTTCCAGGGGCATTCTCATCTCCCAAATTTAAGTAACCAAAGAGTCCTAATCGACTGTTAATCGTCACGACCACCATGTCTTCTTCCATTAGGTATTGAGGCTCGTAGAGTTGCCCGGAGCCAAAGAAATGGTTTCCTAAATGAAGATAAACGAGAACTGGCAACAGTTTTGTAGAGTTTCCTGGCATTGGTAACTATAGATTCCAAATTTTTTGGTTAGTACTTATATTTTAAACATACTTTAATCAAACTACATGTAAATATATTATTTATTTAGTTACCACTGGGGTAAAAACGTTTGCGCTTAGGCATTCTTCTTCCCCTTTAAAAGCCATAGAGTAGCAGTCAAATTGAGGACAGACTGGACCATAATTTGAAGCGTCCTTTGTCCCTTCCCATTTATCGGCAGGGGCTGGAGCCTGTAAAAGTTTAAATTTCAGTCAAATTTCGATACAATTTACAATAAAGCACTCACTTGAAATCTTTCCACAATTTTTGCATAAGGAATTCCTCTAAACGCGTAGAAATCCCTTGAATTTCCTCTAGCCTTCTCAACCAAACCCTCAAGTGCCCCTTCCCTTGTGGTAACAATTGGCCGAGATATTTCATCCCCGGCAACAATTGCAATAAATGCAAAGATTGCTATTTGCAGAGACAAATCCATGTTTGTTGGTATGCAAATGAGAAAAACGAACTGAGGCCTTTGGGCCCGGTGCTCTTGCTTTTATACACGCGTGGTGTATTTGCTTTCTGACACTGCCGATAATTAATGGAATATCCGAATCTCATCATGCTAGCATTTAGTTTATTATTTGCACAAAAAACTCCAGGTTCATCCAGTACGCAAAAGCAAATATACAGATATACGATTTTTGCACGATCAAACAAAGCAAGTTCAAGTACAGACACGTTTAAACTTGGTTTGTAAAGATGTGCAAAAAAACTCGCGTGAGGATGATTATGCCCATTATGCAATATGAGCTATTTTAGTTTATAAAAAATAATATGAATATCATTAATGGTTTGTTTTAAAATATGGACAAAAAACATGTGCACAAACACAAGTTGGAACCTGGTTTACGTTATACATTGTTGTGCATGGATAATAAATTTTTGCTTGCTAAATTTAATTTAAGAAACCGACTGAATACTTTTTAGAGACCGACAGAGAATATTTTTGAGACTGAAGCTTATGCAGAAAAATATTCATGACTCGTGATTCATTCACGAGGCATCTAATTCTAGGAATTTCATGTTACAACATAGTATGCTTTAATTAAACCGAAAATCACTCAAATACCATAAACATTTGACTAAATTGAATGCCATAATACTTAGCATAATTAGCACATGGTTTTTAGAACTAGATTTTGAAGAGAATTTTGCTATATTTTCAGTTCAGTTTCTTACTGTTACAGCTTATAAATATCTTTGTCTGCATTCCGTTTAATGTTTCTTATCCTGAAGATGATTATTTTGTTGCATTATTTTGCCCCAAAAGTTTCCCTTCTAACAAACGTTAGCCGTATAGATACAGAATGTAATGCGATAGCAAAATATTGTAAGTCTTACTTGTAATAGCAATTTAATTGGTGTTGAATGTATAACGATTTCTGTAATATACTCAGATGATCAGCAAATGACGCTTATCGGCAGCCAATCTTATGTGAAAGGAGAACTCATTGAATCAAGGTGCCTTAAAAATGGAGAAATTGAATGCCATTTTCCTTGTTCAGTATTTGTAGAAAGTACAAATGGAAGCATTTCATGGATTCCAACAAGAAAATGTGAAGCCATGATGAACAAGATGGATTTCTTAGAGTTTAGGAGGTACAAAAATAAACGACAGTTTAAGATTTCTTAAAATGGAAAGATTTTCTTAATTTCAGCAAAGAAGTTAGTAATGTTTCATTTCCCAACATCACCTCTCTGAAAATGTTCAACAATGAAAGCTCTTGTATTTTGTACAACGCTGGAGCAATAAGCACTTTGCTGAAGCCAAATCAAACGTTTTTATTATTGAGGCGATTTGAGACAAACTCTACCCAAAAGTACAACTCCAATATCAGAATTATGGATGGTCTAAAGGTTTGGGTTCCCGCCGGATGCAAATTAACACATAGCGTTATCTCCTCACTCTGCCCTCTACCGGAAAGTGTGCGTGACACAGTGCATTATTTAGGGAACAATCTTCATAATTTGAGCAATGTGGTATTATTATAATATTCATCAGCATAATTTTTTTGGGTATATTTTAATCTTTTCTCACAAATATCTAAAGCATACAGCAATCAAGCAAAGACTTTTGTGTTCTTGCCATCAAAAGACAGATACGATACCACTGGAAGGTATTATTAATATTGCACAAAAAGTTTGAATCCAATCCAAAAACATTTATCTTCTAGATGACAGTATTGGCAGTTCAAATGGGAATTCCCTAATAATGATAATGATTGCAGCAGCCATTTTCTTAGTAGGAATAATTACCATTTTTCTCACTTGCCCCAAAATTGGAAAAAGAGAGAAACCTAACCCATCATTGAATATCAAAATTCACCAGTTTGTGGACAAAAAACTTTCCGATCCACTCCCCCTTTGGAACAGCTCTCAACCCCTACAGCTTTTATCGTTGTACCCCTTAGGTCAAGGGTCATTTGGTCAAGTATATCTCGTAGAACACACCCTTTTGAAAAAGAAGAGAGCGTTAAAAGTGATAAACGTTTTGCGCACAATGCAACGTTTCTCTCTACAGTTGCAAATGTTTGAAAAAGAAATGAAACACATGTCAGAAGTGGAGAGTGTTCATGTGGTTAAATTTTACAGTTACTGGATAGAAGGGTCAGAGGTCACATCAAGAATTGAGGACATTTCTTCCACGAGTATCAACTCTTCTTATTGTAACCTCTTCATCCTAATGGAGCTTTGTGACTCGTCTTTGGACAAGTGGTTAAGATCAACAGTAAGCTGTAGGGACAATGCAAGAGTGCTCGATATTTTATTCCAAATAGCAACAGGATTACAAGCACTACATTCAAAATCCATTATACACCGGGATTTGAAGCCTAGTAACATTCTCTGCAAAAACAAGGTTTGGAAGATTGGGGACTTAGGACTTTCAACAAAATATCCCGACGTTGATCAATCCATGTCAGTAAGAGGAGATGCCAACTATAGAAGTCCGGAAATGAGTAGGAGAGAAAGATATTCGGAAAAAACTGATGTATTTAGCTTAGGACTTGTTTTCCTCGAAATTGTGTATCCAGAAATTTCCTTAAAAGAGAAATATGAGATTTTCCAAAGATTAAGAAATGTAGATGGATACTTTAAAATGCATTTTAGTTTTGAAAAGGCTCAAGAGGAAATTGCAAATATTATTGAAAAAATGTTGGAACAAAATCAAGAACAACGAATAAGCATTTGTCAAGTTGTTAATAAATTTAAAAATGTCAAGAATGCTTAATTTAAAAAAAGTTATAAATCGTAATACTACATAAGTATTTAATTTGATCTTTATTTAATTAAATAACAATTGATGATTAATTTGTACGGTTCATATTAATCGCTTAAACGTCGCCTCCTCGGTATAGGATTCATTAAAGAGTCTTGAGTTTGTTCATATTTTAAATCAATTTCTTTTTCCATTTTTTCAATTTCTATTGGAATTTGATTAATTAATTTTGTAAGCTCTTCCTGAGATAACCAACTTGAATCTGCAACTGCAAATATTTTGACCTCATCACCATATCGAGTTGTAGTTATTGACAAACCTATCGAAACGTAGATATTTTCTTAATTAGTTTTTAATTTACTTTTTTCTTGTCAGTTAAAGTTTTAGTTACCCATGTCATTTGGTTGTGGTGTAAATCCCCCCATTTCCAAAACTTTTGTCCCATCCGAGAAACAAACTTTCTTTTTGGAAAACGGAGCGTTACTTAGCAAGACAGAAGAATACGAGCCATACAAAAATATGTATGACATGAAAGCAGGGAATCTTCCAGCCAACTTAAACCCGTAAAACGATACTAGAATATCTGGTCCCAACATACTTTTTAAGCTGTCCTTTTTGCATCTTTTCAATTTTTCCCAAATATTCTCTGTAGTTGAGTTAACAGGAATTCCGTAGGTAAAATATGCAAATCTGTTTTGAGGGTTTGGGTCGGGATAAGGAAGATAGGCGACGAGTTCGCTAATCAAAATCTCATCCACGAGTCTTTCTTTTGGCAGCGTGTTTGAAGCAGCGGAAACAAAAGCCGTGGAAATAACATTTGTGACCGTTGCTTTAATTCCAGAATGAAGTCTAATTTTTCTAATTGTCTCGTCTTTTAAGGGCTTTGAAGGATTTGCCCAGGTGTAATATTTTTCTCGCTTCTTGCAATCTTTTATAATTACCCACGGATTGATCAAAAACTTTTCCCATGTAAAACATGCCAAGAAGAATGGACCATAAATTAAAGTGTTGAGATAAAACAAAACTTTTTTCCAAAATGGAATCTTGAATTTCAGAGGGTCAATGGTATACTCCAAGTCAGGGGTTATGTGTTCTTTAAATAGCATCATCATTGAAAGACCGTCCATAAAACTGTGAAGAAATCTCGCAATAAGAATTGACTTTTCTGCATTTGATCCATCTGTTTAAAATTTGTCAAGTCAAACATGCTCAAATAAAATTAATATGTAATAAAAACGAACCGTTGTATCTTGGGACCAAAACAATTTCCCACTGCGGTTTCTCTTCACTCATGTCTTCGGTTAATTTTGTGAGAAGTTCTTTAAAATCTTTTTGACTGAAAACCTTTTTTTCGGAAAGTACTCGAATGTGATTAAATACATTAAAATGATTTGGCTTTTTCCAACAAAAATATCCAAAGCATGTAGTAAGTATCTTTTCAAATTTTTTGTATGGTCTTTGCCCATTTTTGTCACGGTGGAATTGAATGTGATCCCTAAAATTAGCTAAAATTTAAAAAAAAACTCGATTAATAGTTTTTTTCTTCTCACATGTAAAACTTTGCGATTTTGTCTGGATCTAAAGAATCCGGAGTCATTACGTATGTAATAACATTTCTCGAGCTTCCGTCCTTCTTATACCCAAAAAATGAATCTGCGCCATCCGACACTAAAACAACTCTACTTCCGTAAATCAAGTACAAAACTAGAGACAGGAAAATACGAACAATTTCATTGACAACAATTCCTATGAAGATGAATGGAAGCTGTAGAATGCTTAAAATGGGAGCCAACAGAACGGGAATTACACCCCTTTTTTGAAGCATTTTAAGAAATATCTACTTTGTAAGAGAAAATACATGTGTGATAATTGACATTTAATTGATGGTACCATGTGATAAATATAAGTAGGCCTTTCATATTATACTTATTTAAACGAGTTGATATGGTGCAAAAATTGATAAGCCTTTTACAACAGAGTTATACATATAAAGTAATAAATGTTACAAATAAAATCAAGGACAAATTATGTGTTCTTTTTCATGGGAAAGTTTCATGCAATTTCATGTCAAAATAAACTCGTTTTTATATAGAGCAAAAAAATTTGCTTTAAAACTTTATTGCCGATTTATTTAATTACTTGCGTAAAATCAAAATCAATTATATTAGAATTTTAAAATCCGTTTGGCATGCACCTAAGAGTGACCTCCGCGTCATTTCGACAGTACGACCCAGCACAACAATTTATAATTCCGGGAATACAGACGCCTCCAACGTTCATGCACGCTTCAGCAAGTGAGGAGTATCCTGAAAATATTGAGTTTATAATTTTATTCAAAATTTAAAATTTGTGAATGTCAAAATATTTTACCAATGATTGCCAGAACCAGCAATGAAACCAAGAGAAAAACTGGAGTGAATCTTGCCATTTTTTAAATTTCGGTAAAGAAACGCCTGGATCGAGAAATGAGTTGCGAATGTTGCGATTGTCAAGTTCAAGATTGAATTGATTTTTGAAAACCCAATGACCTAGCTATTTATTTGTTTTTTGAGATTGAACTTGGTCGGTGCAATTTTCTTATATAAATTTAAATGAATGAATACACCTAACATTGTGACCTTTTACATAATTTCAAGAAATTGCTTCTGTAACATGAATATGGTAAGCAACTTATCGTAGGTCAATTAAGTCTTGATTGCCCAACGCGTTAATTCGGTATTCAATTTTTGCCAGTGAAAATGTACCTATAATGTTGATAACAAACTACTAAATATGCACAAGTAATTTAAGTTGTTATTGTCTGTTATGTAAGCAATACGATAAGTTACGTAAACGTCTTACTGTCTTGCACAACTAATGCTTTTTTATCAAATGAATTAAATTATTTCATTTATTTCCCTGAAAACTAAAAAAAACATAACAAAATTATTGCTCCTTTTTGGCAAAATTCTAATGTGAAAGGGGTGAAAGTTTCATCGTGAAACCTAATAACTAAATATGTAAATATGTCCAAAGATTTGACACAATCAAAGCTTAAGTGATCAAAGATATTTTGGATCATCATTTTGGAAAATTTTATACATATAGTTTATTGCTTAATTGACATGTGAAAATGGCTTTGTGATGGTTTGAGACAAATTGATTGAGACAATAGTAAACTTATTTAGACAAGGATAAATAATAAAATATCAATTTCATATAAGTATACTTTGATAAAATTAATTAAGACATCATATACGGATTACTATGCTTAATTTTATATTTATCAAAAACTCCGCTATCTCTGGCAAATTTCAAATCCTTTCTTAATACCTCCCAGGATGACGTAATACACTTTGGATACTCTTTATTCAATAATCGTTCCATCTTTTTACTCCAAAATATTTTCGTATTTCCCGCCAACCATTGACTGTAATATGGCATTTCTTTGTCCTTAAGGTGTCTGATGTAGTCATCCTTTTCCAACGCATATTTTACCAATTTGACCATCTCATCCTCTTCCCCTTCTGCTTCCTTGTTTTTCCAAAGCTTGACGAATTCGTTCAACTCTAAAACTTTTATTGTAATTCCAAATTCTCTAGCCAAGGATTCAAAGTTTCGTTCATCCCCTAAATGAGGATTCAACACATTGTACATGTCAAAGGCAGCTGAAGGGTTAAAGAAAATTTTCAGGGACAATATTGCAGCTTGATCAACCGCAAGAAGACTCAAGGGCACGGATGACGAGTGCATGTATCCCGTGTAAAGATAAGAAAGACATCTCCGCATAAGAAAAGAGTCCAGTTGTACATTACCCCCGGTCACAGAGTCCCCTCCTATTTGAGGCAATCGGAAAACTTTGCAGGGCACACCCCTTTCTACAGCTTGTTCTGCTAATCGATCACAGATAAGTTTGGATATTGAATAAGCCGATTGCGGGATTAGGAAAATTTCTTCTTCTTTCGGCCAACCTTCCCACAATTGTCCATCTTCGTCAACTTGCGTTTCTGCTGCGAATGTTGAGGCATGATAGACATACTTTAGCTTCTTTTCCACAGCAAATGACAACACATTTCGCATCCCGAAAACATTGATCACTCGACAGCTCTTTGGATCATCAGTTTCCCTGTATAATTCGTCAAATACAACTTTAACCGCGAGATTAAAAACCGCGTCCACTTCAAATGAAAGCTTGTGATGAAGATCTTCACTGAGGCCGAAAAATGACTCTTTTACATCTCCTGCTAAGCATTCAACTTTATCCTTTGGGATTTGAGAGGATAATCCTTTCTTATCTAAAATTTTCCAAAGCCTTTCTTCCGCTGATACTAATGGGGCAGGGGTAATAAGGCAGATAACTTTGGTGATTTGCGGCCTTTTTAGCAGTTCTCTCAGAATGTAGGGTCCTACTGTCCCTGTGGCCCCAATTAAAAGGACTTTGGACACTTTGTCCAAGGGACACAGGGTGGGGAAGAGGGAAGGGTCAACTAAAATTGTAGCACTGAGTGTGGCATCTTTTTCTACCAAAGCTTTTAATTCCTCTTCCGTGGGAGGCGGTAATTCTTTTTTCCCGGAGATGAGTTCAACAAGACGAGCACTTAGTTGTGCAACAGTTTTGCAATCCCGAACAGCATTGAAGGAAATTTTAACTCTCTTTCCTACGGATGCTTGGAGTCCGTTTTTTAATTCAACCAATAACAATGAGTCAACACCCATATCTTGGAAACTGACATGGTCTTCCACTTCCTCGTTCTTATCTAGTTTGAGTGTTATGCGGATTAAGCGCTTGAGAAATTTGCGGACAATCTCGTCCTCTTTTCCATTAGCATTGTCATACTCTCTCCAAAATTCGTCACCATCCATTTCTGTTTGAGAGTTGGACGAGTCTTCTTCAATGTCTGCAAGTAGTCCACGTGTCGATACCAGTACCTTAAAAAATAGTGAATTTATTTTCCTTATTCATATACGTTATTTAAAAAATATACTTGTTTTATTGCTGGAAGATCAGCCTCATGGGCCACAATCTGCGTCTTGTGACTCTTAAGCGCGTGTTCCAATGCAGCCAGTCCTTGGTGAATTGTCATCGGTTTGTTCATAGGCACGTGCATATTAGCTGCAATTCCAACTTGACCCCACTGCCCCCAATTTATGCTTGTCGCTGGGAGACCGAGTGAAGTTCTATAATGAGCCAAGGAATCCAAAAATTGATTTCCCGCTACATAATTACTCTGACCATGAGCGCCTACGGTTGCAGTGACGGAGCTGAAAAGAACAAAATGCTCCAAAGGGAAAGAAAGTTTCATGGACAAATTATGCAGATTCCAAGCTCCTTCAACTTTGCATCTGAAAACTCTTTCATATTTCTCCCAATTTTGTTTCTCATATGTTGCGTCGTCCAACAATCCCGCCGCATGGATTATCCCTCTTAACGGAGGCAGTTGGGAGTTTTTAAATTCACTGAAAAGTTTTTCCATTTCTTCCAAATTTCCAACATCACAGCCCCTAATTTCTATCATCAGTCCTTGAGCCCTCAGTTGCTCAACTTTCTCCAAAGCTTCTGCTTTGATAGTCCGTCCTATGAGTAAAATAGTTTTGGCGCCATTTGTTCCCATCCATTTTGCAACTTCTAAACCAATTCCTCCTAAACCCCCAGTAATCATGTAAGTGCTAATTCCATTGAATAGAGGTGAAATTCCATTGGTTTGGTCTGGCATTGTTAACACAATCTTCCCAATATGCTTGACTTTCTCCATATAGTCCAACGCGTCTCTGATGTCGGCGGCGTCGAAGCGAACAAAGGGAAGGGGCTTTGGACGCTCAGCATTTTCCTTGAGCAACTCTTTTTGCAGATAGTTTGTCAGTTGTGTGATTTTTTCTTCGGAATGAGCGGAAACGTCCACGACCTTGTAGAAAACGTCTGGTCTCAGTTTCTTCACTTCAGACTCGCTCCAAATGTTCATCTTACTCATCTCCACAAAGCGAGCATTTTTCTCACAGAGACCAAGCGTAGCTTCTTTGAATCCTTTCCCAGTAAGAGAATTAAGAACAATATCCACACCTCGGCCTCCCAATGCTCGACGAATTTCTGTCCCGTATTCTATATTTCTTGAATTGAAAACCAAATTCACTCCAAGACTTCGTAGATAATTTCTCTTGCGCTCATTTCCAGCAGTTACAACCACCACGCAACCTAGTCGCTGAGCAATTTGGACCCCAAAGAGTCCCACACCCCCTAAAAGTCAATCAAAATGTCAGTTAATGTCACCTATATATTAATGTCATGCGATGCGCAACACTGACCTGAAGCAGTATGAATTAAAACTACGTCTCCTTTTTTTGCCCTAGCCGTGTCCACAAGACATGACGCCACTGTCAACATGCCCATCGGGAATGTGGCTGCCTCATTGAAAGTTACTTCGTCAGGGATAAGAAGTGTCCTGTAATCAGGAGCAATGAGATGCGATGGCATTGCCAGACCACATCTACGGATCATTACCACACGATCACCAACTTTTCTGCATGCGTTTTTACCAACTGCAGTCACTACCCCGGCGATATCAACTCCTAGATAATTATATTTTTCGAAAACTGGGTCTGGTTTAGTTACCATGAGAACGTCCAAAAAATTTAGAGCATAGGCTTTGACGAGAACTTCAACATGAGCATCTCCCAAAGGTTCTGGGTTGCAGGGGGCAAACTGCAAATCTTGAATAAGTCGTGAATGAGGAAGAATCAGGCGAAATCGGGGACTTTTTGGGATTTGAAGGGGAAGTGCCTTTACTTTGTAAGGTCTTAGACGTGGACTGCACCTTTGACCACCCCTACGATATGCTACATTTACGTCCACATCCGAAAGAAACAGTTCGGAAAACACATCTTTCACTGGGGAAGATGAGAGAGGGTCCAAGTCCACGCATTTGATTTCAATTTCTGGATTTTCATTACCTAACACATTCGTCATTCCCACCAGAATTGATGGATGAGGGAAGGACTGATAGTGGTCAGAAGAGTCCACGCACATGTTGCCCTTTGTTACAAGAACAAGTTTCAAGGAAGATTTGCAAGTAGCCAAATATTTGCAAATGTAAAGGAACGGACGGCAAATGGCACTGATTGATGGCGATGAATTTTCCTGTAAGCCGGAGAGATAAATTATTCCTACAATTTCATGGGTGTCAAGAGCTTTTTGAAGAGCTTTGGAAATATTCTCCTCCAAATGCACACCCAATTCTTGTTGTTTTGTTATTGTAATGGTATTAAAACCAATGGTTTTCAAATTCTTTCTTAATTCTATTGTCGTCTCATCATTTTCTTCTCCAAAAATAATCCAAAATTTATTTTTATCTTGTTGAATTTCTGCTACTGAGGTTGATTCGTTTTCTCCTAATCTTGTCAAAATATATGCATTGCTTTCTCTGCATATCGGGATGCCCACAGTATCCCGAAATCCTTCTTGTTCCAACATTAGTTTCCATTTCCTCAATTCCATTTCACAGTTGGAAGGACGCCATTCCAAATCTTTAAATTTCCAGAAGCCTTCCAAGGAGATGATTTCATTATTTTTTTTTACATTGCAACTATTTAAAAAAAAATCTAATAATGAAAGCTTACCTTCCAGACCACCAAACAGAAGATTAATTGGCCTGCTTGGTTTTGTCAACTCGGTAATAAGGAGAAGTCCTCCAGGCCGCAAAAGCATTTTCAAGTTTTGTAACGAGTCTTGAATTTTTGCAGTCGCATGCAAGACCCATGAAACTACAATACAGTCATAATGCTTGGGCATAAATCCTTGTTCCAATGGATCTTTCTCAATATCAAGAACTGCAAACTTTGATGCTATTCCCGTGTCTTGGAAGAGAGCTTCTCCCTTCCCAAGAAAGAACTGTGACAAGTCTGTATAAGTATATTCAAAGTGAGAGACTCCAACTGACTCCATGTGTTTAATTAAATGACGAGTGGAGCTTCCGACGCCAGCTCCAATTTCCAACACTCGAACTACAACCTTTTTCACAGGCCCTCCTATTTTGCTAGCGGATGTGAGTTGGGTCAGAATTGAGAGGTCAACAGAAGCCAGGTCAAAGTGTCTTTTAGATGCCATGAGGGATTTTGTGTAATAAAGTTCCGCGGGGCCAACTGAGCCCTTGTTTTGATCTTCATCGGGGAAAAGGATGGACAATGCAGATAATTTTCCAGAAAGAATATCACCCAACACAGCCCAAACTTTTGTGGCAGACTTTACATATTCAGGACAGTTATTGTTGCTTTGGTTGAGAGCGGCTGCAATTTGAATGTTAATTTTTTCTACTGGCGGCAAAGACTGAAGAACTTTGAAACAATTTTCCCCAGCTTCCTTAAACCACCCTTCCCCCACAAGTTGGTGGATTATATAACGAAGGAATTTAGCCACGTGAGGAGATGCCTTGAGATCTTGTAGACAAAACGTCTTCCCAGCCTCCCACTCGAATCCCACTCCTTCTACAAGCCCTTTAAGCATGTAGAGCCCACATAGTTCATCTTCATATTTCAACTGTTCCTCTTCCTCTGGGGTGAGTTTTGGAATAAATTCATCTTTGCTAAATTGCTGTAGATCAACTGCTTCCAAGTCAGAAGTAGGCAATCTTCGTTCATGAGGACCAAGCTGTTCTTTCCACACGTATTCAGCAAGGGACGGAAATGGGTTTTTATGCGAATCAATTAGGGCTAGAATATTAGGCAGCGTTGTATCCATAAACTCTGTCCCAATCATTGAAACCATTACTTTGCCTTCGGGGTCATACAAGTGGGCCTCTCCGTTTTTGATATATACGTATCCACTGGGGGAAGAGTGACCCCACCAAGTGTAGTTGTCAATGGAGACGGGAACAACCAAACGTTTTCGGACTTGTTTATCATAAAGAAGCCCAGATGCTATGATTTGTGTTTGAAGCATAGGGTCAGTACACCAAGGATGGATTATGAATCTGGAATGATCTTCCTCCTTTTCATGTGTTGAAAACTGAAAGAGCCACTCCCCCTTTTCATTGGGATTATTCCAGGCAGAGGAAACTGTTCGACATGAAGGACCAAAATGAAAACCAAACTCTTCTAGTTCTTCGTAATTGAAATCTTTTCTCAACAGTTCAGAACATCGCTCTTTAATTTCCTCGAGACTACTTTCCTTGACATGTTCCGACAGAGGAGGGGGACTTGAACTGAAGCTTGCCGAAGCATTGAGAACCCATTTGAAATTGTTGGACTCCAAAAATAATTTTGTGTAGATATTGCAATTAATAGTTTCTCCTTTTGTTACCACCACGTTAAACTCTGTAGGAGACATTTCAGAAAGACAAACGGGAGTGGAGATGGAAAAGTTTCGAATGCATAAAGGAGCAGTGGGAGGTAAATAGCTTCCTTCGGTACATTGGGTTGCCGCATACCCTGCCGTCATTGCCAAATCGACATAACCCACACAAGGAAAAATTATTTTGTCACCCAAAGCGTGGTCTTTCAAAAATGGTAGTCGGTGGACATTGACACTACTTTTAAAAATAGTGACATCTGATGGATTGGGGATAAATGCTCCTAGAAGTGGGTGAAAGGGAGTTGCCCCTTCGTCCTTAATGTTCATCCAGTAGTGCGTCTCTTCGAAGTGATAGCCGGGTAAATCAACCTTTTGTCCTCCACTATAGCGGTGGAAATTTTTCCAATTTATGGGACAGCCAGAAGTGTACAGTTTTCCAAGAGAGGATAAAATAGTGGACCAATCTGGAGAATTTCTACGAAGAGATGGAATTGTGACAAGATTATCGACCAAGTGATCCACATTCATTTCCAAAAGAGTTGAGAGCACGGGATGTGGGCCCAGTTCTAAAAAGAAGGAAAGACCTTCCCGAATAGCTGATTGGCAGGCGTCCAAAAAACGGACTTTTTGACGACAATGTCGAATCCAATATTTTGCGTCAATTGATGACTCGATTGGTTTTCCATTCACACCCGAAATAAAAATGCAATTTTTATTTGGCATTTTATATTCAATCTTTTCCGCAAACTCTTCATATTCTTTTAGCATGGGATCCATAAAACGGGAATGAAAGGCATGGGACGAGTCCAATAAATGAGTTTTCACTTTATTCTTCTCGCAGTAGTTTTTAAACTCTTGTATCAATTCATTCCCGCCCGCAACTACTGTTTGGCTACTTGAGTTGAGCGCAGCAATATCCAACCATTTCTTTTCGTTTTTAAACGCTTTTTCCAAATGTTGTTGAACTGTTTCTGAATCTGAACCAACGACGAGCATACTTGATTTTGGCAAAGCTTGGATAAGTTTTGAGCGTTTCGCCACCAAATTCAAAGCATCCTCTGCACTCATAATTCCTGCTGCCACGGCTGCTGCAAATTCACCAAGACTGTGGCCTAACACGGCGTCAAATTTAATTCCCCAACTCTCCCATAGCCGAAGGAGGCAGAGCTCAACCACAAAGATGGAAGTTTGGCTATAAAGGGTGGATTTCAGCTTTGAAATTTCATTAGAATTTCCCCACAGCGCGTCTTTAATGTGTATCCCATGGTCCTTCCTCAATACTGACTCGCACCAGTCGAAATGGGACCGGAAGAGGGCGTTGTGGTCGTAAAGTTCTTTGGCCATTCCTGGATATTGTGAACCCTGACCTGTGAAAAGGAGACATAGTTTGGGTACCATGTTTGGCACTGGGGTAACCTTAGATTTAAGCATCAATTCAATTCCTGAAACTAGTTCTTTTTGATCTTTTCCCAAAACTACATGACGAAGGGACATGTGAGGTCTTCCTGTGTGCATAGAGTATTCTATATCCGTCAAAGAAGGACACTTTTTGGATTGAAGAAGGGAAGCATAAGCTTTCCCTTGAACCTTTAAAGCTTCGTCAGTTTTTGCAGAAAACGTAAGCATTTTTAAAGATCTGGAATCTCGGAATGGAAGATTGAATTTTGGGAGAAATTTTGGAAGTGGAGGTTCTTGAACAAGTATATGAGCCTGGGCCCCTGTAATTCCAAAGGAATTGATCCCTGCAATACGTGGTTTGGCTCCTTTTCCCCCACGACGCTTCCAAGAAATTGGCTCCAGAGGAAGTTGCGCTTTCATAGCGTTTAAGTCGATTTCCGGATTTAGGTTTTTAATGTGCAAATGTTTTGGAATCATTTCGTGCTCCATGGACAAGAGAGATTTTTGGATGCCAGCAATGCCGCAAACCGATTCGGTATGTCCAATGTTTGTTTTGACGGAACCAATTATCAAAGGAGAGCTTCGCCCGCCAACAGAGTATGCCTATTTTGCGAGACCGATTGTTAGTGAATCAATTTCATTATGCATACATTATTTGCTATTTACCTTGGCAATGGCAGCAACTTCAATTGGATCGCCCACTGGGGTACCTGTATTTTAAAAATTGTATTAAGTGTCGAAAGATCAGGAATTTGTCATAATGGAGTACCAGTGCCGTGACTTTCGACAAATTCGACGTCATTTGGATCCACACCCGATCGTTCCAAAGCCAACTACGTATTTAAGAACAATCAACAATATCAAATATTGAAAATTCTTTTGTATTTTTCTTTGAATTTAAATATTTATACCTGCATAGCCTTGGCTTCAACGTCCACCGTTGGTGTCCCCATACCTAATTTTAGGTAATTTTACTCTCCAATCGAATAATGATTGCTTTAATAAAAATATTGATATTTGTACTTTTCGAGGGTCCCTCCTGAACAACTGCAGAGCCACGAATTATCCCCCAAATTCGATCCCCATCTGCAACCGCATTTGCAAATCGTTTTAAAATTAAAACTCCAATCCCTTCAGCCCTCCCAAATCCATCAGCAGAAGCATCAAAAGTTTTACATCTTCCATCCGGAGCCAAAACACCTTCCATCAAATTTGGCGAAAACGGATGAAGCAATAAATTAGCCCCAACTGCTATAGCTAAATCGCATGCATCATTTCGCAAGCTATCGCAAGCCATATCGACCCCTGCGATACTTGTGCTGCAGCCGCTTTCAGTTGAAAATGCCGGACCAATTAATTCAAAAACATGGGCAATTCTTGCAGTTAGAGGGCCAAGCGCGTTGCCCAAATACCCCCTCAAAAAATCCGAGTCTCCGATTCCACAAGTTTGCAACATTTCCTTGTAATCATTTCGCCACCAACCTCCAAAAACCCCCGTTAAGGAATTTTTTAAAGTATAAGGATCAATGCCCGCATGCTCAAGAGCTTCCCAAACCACTACAATTAAAAATGATTTTATTTTTATTTTATTAATTATTTTAGTTTGTTGGTATTCCTACCGCGGAGCGATAAACGCTGTTGTGGGTCAAGATATTGCATATCCGCAGCATTGACATTCCAGAACTTGGAGTCAAAAGTGTCGACGGGGCAAGATAAGAATCCTGCTTCAGTAGCTTCCATGTTGTCCAGTCGAATCAAAGCTTTTTCCTTGGTCCATCGCCCATCAGGGACCTTTTGTATCCCTTCTCGACCTTCGGCCAAAAGATTCCAAAATTCATCAATTGTATTAGCACAAGGATAGCGACAACCCATCCCAATGATCGCGATTGAATTGTTCAGTTCCCTCGAGATTTCGGGAACATTCAAATCTCTATCCAGAAATACGCTTGCTTTGGCTTGGGCATAAAGTTCAGGACAGAGTGATATGCAGAGGTCAATCATTTCTTGCCCTAAAATCCCCATCTCATGTCCTTTCATTTCCCTATTGTCGAAAGGATGTCCGTTAACAAAACAAATGATCTTGAGCTCCTCTCCCGGCAGTGAGGATGGATGTTTACTGCAATTAATTTATTTTATGACATGCAACATTTTTTTGCAAGTAGACAATTATAATTCACCTTTTCATGTCAAATTCAATGCATAAGTTGAACTCGCTCAACTCAAACTTTTCATCAGAGATTTTCCCACAACCAACATCTTTCCCCGTTGCCATCTTGTCCCCTAATTAAAATGATTATCTTATTACAATATTTGAATAATCTACGAATAATCTCAAAAATATTTTTACTCGTTTCCCTTTGAAGAACCATGTCAGTGGCCAAAGTTTGTTCTTTTTTGCCAATAGACCTTGACTTGGCAAAAATAACTGCAAATTCAGGTTTCCCCATCCATTGAACCCAAGCCCCTCTTTCACCCTTATGAAATAATTCGTCCACATTCTTGACCACAAGGACGCTGCAATCCAGAAAGATGGTTTTATGGAGTTGCCCCTCTGTTTGCCAACGTTGGGCACAGAGCTTGGCGACAGAGCGGAATTGTAGGCCAGGATGATCATCAGGGTCCACCCAATAGCATTGCTCAACCTCATCTTGAAGCCGACGGCCCATGGGCAGGGAGACCTTGTCCGAAACAACGACACGAAGTGGACGAGTTGACAGGGTCCTCTTCAATGAGCGGGCGAGTAGGAGGCATTTCCATGCTTCCAAATCGTCACCAGCATACGACACCCAGCGTTGCTCAAGACAGCCTAAAATATTTATTTTCGATTCAAAATTGGTAAAAAAGCGATTCGATAAATTCTTACCAGACATTTTCCCTTAGTTTTAAAAAAATCTTTTATTAAAAGACTCGACAAATGAGTTTAAAACTTTGGAATCTGCTTAAAAACGATCTGATGAAAAGATGGATGCAGAATGAATTCAAATTTTTATTTTCTCTTATATTTACTCCGGACCTTCGTCATTTCATTAATTATGGTCTTCATTTATTAAAAGGATATTCAGAAACCGATTAATTACGCACGGAATCATTTTTGAAATTAATTTCAAGTAACATGAAATTATTTACCAGAGGAAGCAATAGGAAAGACAAATGTTTACAAGGAAAGAACGAATATTCATTCATTGTAAGCAAAACTAAACAAAAACAGTGTTTTGAAAAATCCAGGTTCTCACGAAAATTTCTCATATGCTTGATAAGCTACATATTAATTAACAGGGGTTTTAGCAACGCAAATATCACGCATGCATATGTATAATTCTTTGGGGGTTTTCTATGTCATGCAATTAATGATTTAATTTGCTCCAGTTACACTTTAAATCGTATACATTTGTAAATGTTAAAGATTATGGGTAAAGATATGTAAATATCACGAAATTTCAAATTGACGACGTAAAACCCAACTGTGCATGAAAATTTCGTTTTCTCAAATATTTAAATATTATAATTTTGCAATAACTGGTTTCAATTGAATTTTTTTCAGTGTAATTTTTTAGCAGCATCAGTTATTTTTTGCGTTTCTATATTAGGAATATCCTTCAATCACAAATGCGTCATTTCATTAATGTCATTAAATTTTTCCAGACTTTTAATGAGATCTCGGGTAAATCATTTCCCGGAAATGTTTATGTATAAGCACTCGTGGCACCTTTATTTTTAAATTACAAAGTTAATTAATTAGCTTGAATTCAGACTGCTTTGATAGAATTATAAATATATATTGCCAGTAAAAGTAAATTTATAAAACAGAAAAGTCTATAAGAAAGAAAAAGCGAGTGATCCAAGCTTTGAATTTGCTCAACATTACAAAATCAGTCAAATAAAAGGAGAAATGGCTTTCACTTGGAAGCCTTTTGATTCCTTTTGATACCTGCGTCACTATTTAGGGAACAAACTCCCATGTTTTGTCCTCAGTCGCTAATTAGTCTTCAGCTAAAATGGAGTTCCTAGATCTCGTCGAGATTGATCTCAGTTATTACCTCTACACACCCCAAAATGCAACATTTATAAAAAGTCATAATGATACATACAACATTTCATCATCCACTATTACGACCACAACAAAACATTTTTTTGTGCATAAAATTTTGACCTGTGGTAGTTTTGGGATCGCCTTAATTCTGAATATTGCCATCGTAATTTACTTGTTGGGCATTTCATTAAGGGATAATTTTAAGTAAATAAATAGTTTTGAGAATAATATGCTAAATCAAAATTGTCTAAACAAAAATTTGGATTTAGGAGGGTGGCACTTCTTGTCATAAATTTATCCTACATCGCAACACTTCTCTCGATAGTTGCAGCCATATATTCCCTGGGTCTGGATTATTACTTTAAAGGCTCGCTCTATTGTTCTTCACTCCCATTTACAAAATGTTTGCACCTATAGATAATACAATCCTATTTCCCTAATAGATTTAATCCATTTTTGTTAATTGCTTCTTAGGCCTGCTCGAAAATGCAATATCTTTTGGGTTCCTTGGATTGAATTACGAGAGGCTTCGACTGATAGGAGTGATACGACAAAAGGTTGAAATGCCAGTCATTATGACATTCATTTGGACGGCTTCTTTTGTTGGAGCATTTCCTGTATTGTTCCAAATCACCCACAATGAGGAAATTGACCAATGTGTAAAGGTATACACTCAAGTGCATATATGAGCATCATTGTCCCCACCAAAAACTTAAATGTAATTTAAAAAACCTCCCGTCAAACTTATTTACGGTTTTTTGCATTTAATTCATAATTTAATTGGTTATCATCAGTAAAAATAACTAGCCCTAGAAAAAATGTGTTCGGGTAAAAAAAATATTTAAAAACTTAGGTTGAAAAATGATGTTGCAAAAGTGACCATCATTGATAACTTTTTAGGCACTACATCTATAAAAACAATTTGTAAATGAATAAAATTATTTTAAAATGTTAAAACAATTTAATATCTATAAAATAATAATTATTTTA